>JANSTP010054455.1:0-14288 GCA_025330745.1 Cladonema radiatum
CTTTCCATTCTCTAAGTAAAAGATTTTTAATTAATACTGTGTACCATTATGTAGGCACATGAGTAAACACGTGACGTTGGAAATCGATTTGATTGGTCGATGAAAAAACTTTGTAGCGATTATTGATTTGCATCGATTTTTATAACTCGTCTACTAAGTGGCGTTTCGACAGTTAATAGTGCTAACTCGTCTATTAAGTGGCGTTTCGACAGTTAATAGTGCTAACTCGTCTATTAAGTGGTGTTTCGACAGTTATTAGTGCTAACTCGTCTACTAAGTGGCGTTTCGACAGTTAATAGTGCTAACTCGTCTATTAAGTGGCGTTTCGACAGAGAAATGTAGAACCAAAAATTTAGTTAAAATGTTTCCAAAAATAATCGAAGCACTAACAATGAAAAAAATTTTAAAATATTGACATTAAAGCCATGTCACTTACAAGCCACCGTACAAAAGCCCTTTACAAGCTTTGTTTCATTTTAAAAACCTTATGACCGAGTGTAAGGCAATGCTGAAACATGTTGATTGTCGCTCTAATGAAGTGATATTCATAAGATGCATAGACTGGACATGTTGCTCGACATGCCATTCAAAGGGTGTTGAAAAGCTCCTTGCCTTTTTTGATTATAGATTTCCAGCTCCAACATTGGATGAATTGATTGGTCATTACATTACCTTTCTTCAACGCCTTTCTAGTGCAGATGGTATGCGGTTCGATAATGATGGACAACCCACAACGCAAAACTTGGAATCGGGGGAATATTCTGCATGTCAGCATTATTCTTTCAAGTCCAGAAACATGAGCCAGACGATGATTTAAAATAGAAAAATAAATAACGAAAGTCTAAAAATTCCCATCTTATCATTGAATCAGTAGGGAGTATGATCACAAAAAAAGATGAAATAAGATTTTAGAACTTATGTTTCGGTCAGTATTATAACCACCATCAGAGTATAAAATGCAGTTGTAAAAGCTACAAGATTAAAAGAAAAATCGCCAGTTGCTATAGCAACCAATAAGATACACAAAGTTGTTAAAAACGCTATTGAAAATTGTTATAAATCTTATAACGATTAAAAATTATTAAAGATCGTTATAATTATTTTGTTGACAAAATAACTGGGGAAATTATTCCAAGATGCCAATTCTTTGATATTTTGGATTTCTTGATCAAGATAAGTTTGAGTGTAAATTCTTTTTGCACGCTTAACAAGCTTGTTATCCAGGATTTACGATAAGCCCAAGGGTAGAAACTACGAAAGTCAACATACAAGCCACTATTAGTTTCTTTGCGATATATAAATATTTCCTTACTATTTTGTAGCTAAAGATCAAAGAAATATGGACATTCATTTTCAAACAAATCTACTGTGAATTTCACATTTTTATCATAACTGTTAAGAGCAGAGTGAACCAAATTGATGTCATCATCAGTTTTGAGAAGGAGTAAAGTGTCATCAACGTATCGACCATAAAACAAGATTGTCCCGTTTTCAATTAAGGGTTTTATGACAATTTTTTCCAGCTCAGTCATAATAATGTTAGCTAGCACAGGTCCTAATGATGAATCCATGTTCACCTCATCGGTCTGTTAAAAAAGTCTGTTATTTGCAGAAAATACCGTTTTAGTACAAGTGTCCATACTATGTTTCTTCAGAGTTTTTTTGTTTAAGTGAAGTAGATATTCTTTTTTAGGTGTATATACTTTTCATTAATTTACTAGTAAAGAAGATTCTACAACACAACTCAATTGTTCTTATATAGTTTATCAGTTCTCATGTCCTAGGTGATCATCTGAATATGTTGGTAAAACCGAGCAGACACTCTACGAAAGATGTAAGGAACATGGTTCGTCTGACGACAATAGTGCTATTAAAAACACTTGCTAGAATGCAAAGGGGTTTAACACATTGGTGATTTAAACATGATAAATGTTGATGATAATGATAATAACTCCCTTGATATTGATATTCGTTCCTTCTTCACAATTATAGTTTGTAACAACATGTTAGTTATTGACTCTCATGAAAATTGGAACAAACTTTTATATAAAGAAGCACTAGCAATTAAAGAATGAAAACCGGCCTTGAAAAATGGCTTGAAAGCGTCGAAAGAATTGAGCCCATTCTAGATATATTTTAATTTATGTTGTATATAATATGTTACATCATACTTTTACCATGACGAAATTGTCTTTTAACAGCCTTGATTATAACTATTTTTAATAGCATTTTCAACGACTTTGTATATTTCATTGGTTGCTATCGCAACTGGCGATTTTGCTTTTAATCTTGTTGCTTTTACAACTGCTTTTTATACTCCCATAATGGTTATGATACTGACCGAAATATAAGTTTTAAAACCTCATTTCATCTTTTTTTGGGATAATACTCCATACTGATCCAATCATAAGATGGGAATTTTTGGACTTTCGTTTTTATTGTTCTCTCTTTCAAGTCCCAGACAGAGAAAGATCAACATAAAAGAATGTTCTATAGCATTCAACATTGTAGTTTAAATCAAAATTTTATTCAATTCAATTTTTTAGCATGATAGTTTTTTAACTAAGTAAGTTTCTTACTATTTAAAATTTTCATTTCATTTTAAACTTTCATTTGGAAATAAATAAGCTCCCAGAGTGGAGTAAAAGCTCGTCATGTTAAGCATGAAGTTGTTTTTTATCAATTGAAAGGTATGTTCCATCAGACACAGAAATCAGGATACAAAGAAGCTAATTACGACTGTTCTGTTTGTGGAAAATTATCTACAAACAAATTTTCTTTGAAGCGACACAAGGAATCAACAAAACAATGTGGTTCTGCAAACCAGTCTCCAGCTAAGCGGAAACAAGTAACCAAGCAGCGTTCATTTGCCGACATGCTTCACCAGTTTGCCAGCCATGGAAACGAATGTGACGAAGGTGATGAAAGTATGGAGGGGGAAAGTGCTTGTAATGCTAGAATTAAATAAAATAAATTTAAATAAATAAGTAAATAATATAATTCTGCACAATTATAGAAATAGAATTAATTACATTCCTCCCCAACATAAATACAGTACTGAATATACATATTTTTTGTTTATTTATTGACAAGAGGATGTTTCTAAGAAAAAAAATATCAGCGTATTATTACACTCAAGTGCACAGTAAGGCAAGAAAACCACAAGAGGTAAACCGTGAAAGCTGGTTAAATACCTATAAGTGATGATTATCATATTTTTGACTGTTAAAATAAGGTAAGAAAAATAAAAAAAGGAGAAAAGAAACATAAACCACTCTCAACACTGTTTTCAAAGTAGTAAACAAGGAATAAACATGAGCTAACTAGCATAACAAGTTCTGCAAGTGGGTAATAAGTAGTGGGTGTACTATCTATTTATATTTTTCAACAGTACAAGTGTTTATGCCGTTTTGAAGGCAATATTTTCAGATCATTTCCTTATTTTAAAAGCAGCGGGTATTTTTAGAGGTTAGTTTTTGCAGCACATTTGTAGGGTGATTTTGTAGGAAAGTATTACAATCTTTTACACTTTGATATGTCGTTGAAAGAAACCTGTATTGATATGAGTGAAAATTTGGTATATTTATAATTTTTTTGAAGCGGCTTTAGTACCATAGGAGTATATATCATTTGGATGAGAGAGTTGCTCTGAGAAGCTCCCAGGAAGCACTTTTTCAGAAACTTGAGACAAAAATACAGTTTTGAATTATAATCAAATCTCAAAACTTTGGTAATTTCATTTCTTTATAAATTGTTTCAGTATTTTCCTCAAGACTTGCAAAAATACATTTTCAGGACAGCTCTTTCTTGTATTCTTTGTATATCATTACGTATTGTTTGATTGTTTTATGACGAACTTTGCAAACCGTAGAGGATATGACTATTGAAAATCGAATGGTTTACCATTGTAAGTGTATTTTTCGGAAATTGATACATTAATTTTAGAAGAATTCCTACTGATCCATTGAGTCTTAATTTCAGCAATTTCACATGGTAGTTCCAGCCAAGTTTGTTGTCCAACTGGACACCTATTTATTTGACATAGTGTGATTCAGTAATTTTTGAGCCATCAAGCTTGACTCTGTATTTAAGATTTGCTGTCTTTCCTGGTGGCGAAAAAATAAGCAATTCGGATTTTGATACATTAGGAGTCAATTTATTTAATCTGGGGCAGTCACTTAGAACAGAAAGGTCTTTGTTTAATCCTCTTTCTAACTTTTTTACATATTTATAAAAAAATTACGTCGAAAGAAATTTCAGGTGCTGGAGGAAAAGTATGCGAAAGATAAGAAAAAGATGGCGAGCAAACTCAAACCTTCAAAATCGATAGATTAACGTGTAAGGGAAATAAGATGCAGTTCACATTCAATGAAAGCCTCATTGAACAACTGGAGGAGCTGAAAGGTGGCGATTCAAAGAAAAACAAGGTGAAGACTATCATCGACCAGCTACGAAAGTGAAACAAACTGGTTCGCATAGCAGATCGATCGCCCGCTAGATTGAGTACGGTCAGAGAGGACCTACCTTTTAGAAGACTTGGCCAGTCTTTCGGAGGACGAAAACAAAATTCGAGTTGCAAAGTTTAGGGCTATGAAGAAGAGAACCCCTCCTCCTGAAGAGAGCAATGCCATAACTCGACGAGCCTCAGAAGCAGAGGCGCCAATGATGATCGAAGTGGGACATGTTTTCATTGCAGCAAAAAAGGCCACTGGCGGAAAGACTGTCCTCTGTGAGAAAACAAATGGAAATTAACCGTGGAAATTTCAAAACTAAGTTTTCTAATTGTTTCGTTTCATGTATTTCTATGTCTATAGATGAGTATAATATATGAGCTCTGTCAGATATTCCTGTCGTTAAAGCATATATGTTTCCGTGAAAGAATAGGAGCCAATAGTAAAGTTATTGACATCATCAAATCAGGCTATAAAATCCCTTTTCTTTCGCTCCCATCAAGGGCAATTTTCAAAAACAATACTTCCATGGGAAATCATTTTGAATTAGTAAGAAACTCAATAGAGGAACTGGAAGTGAATGAAATACGGCATGTCGTGAACCCGCTTTCCATTTCGCTTCGGAAAGAGAAAAAGCGTTTAATTTTGGATTTGAGGCACATACTTTTTTATGTATTCAAGTAAAACATAAAATATGTTGACCGGAATGTCATGGAAAATTTGATTCCCCTGCTCGATTTCCTTTTCAAATTTGATATAACACAGGGGTACCATCATATTAATATATACAAGGAGCATCAAACTTACCTAGGATTTTCTTGGAAAATTGACTCAGTTACAAAGTTTTTTGTATTTACAGTTCTTCCTATCAGTTTAACGTCAGTTCCATTTATTATCACAAAATTAATGACAGAAATGCTTAAGTTAAGGAGATATAGAGGCATGAAGATATGTTGTTTTATTGATGATGGTCTAGTTAGTGCTGATTCACATCGCAAAGCATAGGAACAGTCATTATTTGTGCTAAAACTTATTGCAAGTCGCCAGATTCATAATCAAGAGAGGAAGTCATTATGTGAACCCACCCAAAAAAGAGTCTGGTTAGAGATAGAAGTCCATCTATTTAAAAAGGTTTTTAAAGTTTGACAAAAGGAAATTTATTCCCTTTTGAACTGCTGTCAAAATATCATTCATGATATACCGTATTATACAGCTCCTTGGCTTGCAAGGGTTTACGTCAAAATTAACTCTACCAAATTTGTATTAGGAAATGTAGTTCAACTGAAAACTAGAAATTTATAATCCATAATCAAACGACAGCCTTCCTGCACTTCCAGGGTAAACCTAAACACATACAAAGTGGCCATGGAGAGCTCTTCTTTCAGAATATTAATACAACAAAATACAGTGACAGGAAACTGTTTATAGTTGACTCCTCAAAATTACAGCATTTTCAGACACCAGTCACAAGGGAATTTCAGCAATCTTTCCAATAGAATCTGAGAATGTTATCAGTTTCAGACATCTCTTCAAAGAGGAGATGAACGTGAATTCCTCTTGAAGGGAACTTTTGGCAGTATATAATGGACTACTGTCGTTTGAACCTATTCTAAAGAGACAAGAGATTGTATGGAGAACAGACAACTATGCAATGTGCTGTATAGCAAGGAAGGGCAGTAGTGAAATATATGTACAGCACCTAGCTGAGAGCATATATCAAGTTTGTTCCCATTTCGATACAAGTTTACCATATCATGGTTTCCTCACACAAAATATGTAATTGTAGATGAAATCTCACGACATATTGATTACACTGACTGGGAAACTAACCCTCAATTTATTTCCCACCTAGCAGAAAAATGGGGATTAGAAAAATGGGGATTTTGTTAGATAGACCGTCTTGCCGATATGACAAATACTGAGGCCCCAAGGATTAATTCTAAGTTTTGGTGCTCCGGGACCGAAGCTGTAGACAAATTTTCACCGGATTTACAAAGAGATTTTAACTCATTAATACCACCCACTTCTTTAACAGTAAGGACTATTCAACATCTAAGCAAATGTAAATGATCGGGGACATTTATAACACCTCTGTGGAAAGCCCAACCATTTTTGCCCTTCATTTCTAACAATGGCGCTTTCAATGAATCAGTAAGGGATTTTCAGAAATCCCATAATACTCTCCAGATTCTGAGACAGGGAAAAAACAAAAAATCATTAATAGCCTCCTCCAAATTCAACAGCTCCATTATAGCACTAAATCTAAAATTTTAAACTAAAGTGATCGTTTCACCCAATATCAGGGCTCATAATCATACCAATATCATACCTGCCAGGCATGTACAACCACTAACATAGACAACGTACACACACATCAATAAGTAAAATATGAACAATATATTCGACTATTATTTTTTCAAAATACTTTTTAATACACTGTGTATAATTAAAATATAATATATAACTAAAAATTTAAAAGAAATAAATAAATAAAAAGGTTTTACATTATTTTAGGATTGTAGTATTTTTTAAAAACACATTGCTACTTTTTTATAAGAAACCTATTGTAAGAAATGCAGAACTTGCTAAGTAGCCATGTCAAAAATGTTAAGCTTCAATTAAGAGCAAAGAAAATATGCAGAGTCTTTTGTAAGAAATTATCCTGCACTTTAACTTAAATAAAAGAAACTATATTTGTTTCGAGAATGATGGTAAATTTTTGACAACCATATATAATAACTATAAAAAACATTCTATGAAGCCACAAACGAAAGAGGGTATTGCAAATAAAATGTCACAAACGACACTTTGTTGCTATATAAAATTCTTACTTAAAAAATTTTGCCTCAAGATAGAGATTGTATTTTGTGTGTTGCTGATACTTTTATGTTGTAATGTTTTTTATGTCAAAGATCTCTTTTGTAGTTTTTTATTTATGAAAGGTATGACAGCAACTTGGTTCAAGTTTATTTTTGCAAATTTTTACGTACATAGATAAATAATATAAAGAACATCTATTGTCTAGAAATATTTTAAATTACCTTTTTTTGTATGTCTATAAAAATTAACTTTGAAAAAATCTTCACTGATGCCTGAAAAGCACTATTTTTATAAGCTTTTTTCCAATTTTTTCCCCAGATATCGTCAGATTCTGTTTTTTTGCGAGATGATGCATGCCTACTTTCTATTATCATAACGAATTGGTCTTGATCAACGGAAAAAAGTGTTTTTCTTTCAGTTATTATCAGGTTGCGCATACAATATATTTTCATTTTTGACATTAATTTTATTATATATCAAATATCGTCACGATAACATAACTTTTAAAAGCGCTTTTAAATTGCTTCTTTTGAATCCTATTTTATGTATATTTTTCTTTTTTAGGCGTTTCAAGAATGTAAATCATTTTCTGTACAAGAAGTTCTTTCAATCTGAAGGCCACATTACACGTGAGAATATTGCTGAAGAATATTATGTCTGGTTTTTGTTCTTTATCAATTCTGCATTAATATGGACATAAGATTAATGCCAAGAAGAAGAAATATTTAGCCTTTTTTTTATTTATTTTTTTATTTACTTCATTTTACATCGGGCTTTACGTAAAGTCACTTATTTATAAGAACTATTGACACCCATTTGTAGATATACATTAATTACAATTTATGGAAAACATGCAAATTAACCATTGAAAACAACACAACTTAGTAAGTTAACTATATATAACTATTTACATGTACTCGCATAAATATAATGTTTTTTTTCCCTTTTTTTGTCTTAAATCTAATAATATTACTCAGTGATTGAAATAATTGAAATCTAGCAACGTTCTTCTTTGAATATAATATGCAAGAATAAGTACACAGTTTTTCAAATACAAATTTATTTTAGAAAAAAATTACACACAAAATAGGTTTTGTCGACAATTTCTCTACACTTTTCAGATGAAATATATTGAAACTTAAAACAGTATGTGTATTCACCGCAATAATAGCAATCTTGTGATAACAATTTGTATGTCGGAAAAATGTAACAAGACAACGTCAAAACATATGGGTTATATGGGTGTATATGCTGTGAATATTCATTTACTTTGTTGCTGAAAAATAGTGCAACTACTTAAATCTGAGTTTGAGGCTGATGTCACTGACTCAAAATTGAGCATGCACATACGAGTCATGTGTAATACGAGCCTTGCCTTGAAAATTACTAGTTCATAAAAATCAATTTTTTTTTTTGACAAAATTGTGATAAAAATAGAATTGAACGGAAAAGTAAATATCATTAAAGAATAATAACAAGAGCGCAAAGCGCTTCAAAAATTTCCGTTTTTAGGCCTCAAATTCAAAAAAATGACTTTAGTTACAATACTAATTGACTAATAAAGTCATTAAAAGAAGAATATGGTCATGAAAGTTTGACGGAGCCAAGAACAACAACAATACACATGTGAATTAATATTTTGGCTGGAATCTAAAATGAATCTAATAAGCTGTTAGATACCCATTATAAAATGCTTAACGAGTTTGATAATAATTTCATATTTTGTTTGTAAAAAAATCAATTGGTAGCAAAATAAGAAACTTGGTAGAAATGTTGGTACACCAAAGGGTAGGTCCAAGCCTTTTCTTCCCTTTTGGGTAGTAGGTGTACTAAGTTTCGTCATCTAAAATCTTTTAGAGCTTCCTTAAAATTATCTGATCTATGCCGTCAGTGCCCTCAGCAGGTGATATTGAGACTAAGCATGGGTATAAAATTTTTCCTTCCTTTTTTGTAACAGGCGTATAGCAGGTTTTGTTGCCAAAAGTTGTTTACAACTGGGGATATGCAATTTCTTTTAAAATCACATGATCTATGACGTCAAGGCTCTCACAAAGGGGTATTGAGGCAAAGAGTAGGGGCAAAATCTTTGTTACCGTTTGGGTAACAGGTATATTAACTTTCAGCACCTAAAGTTGTTTAGAACTGGAGATATTCAAGTTTTCTTAAAATCACGTGACTTATGACGTCATAGACCTTAGCTGCAAGCAAATCTGCTTCAGAAGATTCAGGATGCCAATAGAAAAATACCTACCAAGTTTGAAGTAGATTTCATATTTGGTTCATGAAAATATTTAAAGGTACCTTCCCGCCAAATATTTTAATGCATTAGAATTCTGTATTTTGAGCAACCACTGAAAATTTCGCATGAAAACTGAATGTGGTTGTTGAGTTATGGACGCTCAAAATAATCGAAAAAGGGCCCTTTTTTGTTTGTTTACATAGGTGAATGAATGAACGTTCTTTGTTTTTTCTTCTTTTTTGGAAAGATCAAATGCTTATATCTTGACACACAGTGTGCAATTTTGAATGAAATTTTCAGAATAAGCATAAAATTCAATTTTCTATCGAATAGGTATATAAAAATTTCGGCGGTAATGTACCTTTAATTTTTGGATTTGATGAATACCCCTTTTAATTTTCGTCACTTAAATTTCTTTATAACTCGAGATATTCAATTGTCATTAAAGTCACGTCACCTATCATGTAGTAGGCCTTAGCTGCAACCAAAGTGCATCAAAAGATATAGGATGCCGACTGAACCAAGAGCAATAATAGCAATAACAATAAAACTTTTCATACCAATTATAGTTTTGGGTTACTAGTATCCAACAGGAAAAATCAGAAATAATTTTCACTATAGTCCAAAAAAATCATAAATCATTCGAAGGTTTAGTACAATAGAAAAAATACAAAACTGGATTTTTTTCTCAACCAAGGCTTGAATAACATGTTGCTTTGGCAAGGGTGAACTTAGTATTTTAGGTGACTCACAGTAAGTCGCAAAAAGCATATTAATAAAATTATCAGTGGTCAAGAGCATTTGTATGTTCAAACAGGGCAAAAATTCAGTCATAGTTTCTTCAGCATGTAATTATTCAATTGTAAAGGCAATATCATAGATTGAAAATAAAAAAATACGTAGTTGAATGCAAAATAATAATTGCAAAAGTTAACAATTAAAACTCATTATGTCAAGTATATAAAAAACATGACAGACACATAAAACAGAAATAAAATAAACAAATAGTGTAAACATTCAAAGAAAGGTCGAAGTATATCTCAAAGATATTTGATATCTCAAGAAGATTTTACGTTATCTTTTGTAGGTTGCTATTTCAAAAGAAGATGCCAAAAAGCCACTTTTAATATTTAACTTCAAAAGTTCCATCGACTAATTAAATTAAATACAATAAGCTAAATACAGAGAGCTCATTATTAAGTATTTCCAAAATTGAAGGAAATAAATTGTTTGGACGTTCTGAATTTATTGGTCCAAACAATATCGATATATGACGAGAATAAATTTGAATTGATAAAAAAGATTTTCACGACAACACACGACCTTAACTTCTGAAAAAGACAATATTTTTGAACGTTCTAAATCTATTCATCAAAACAATATGGATAATGTTCTCAATTACTTTATTCGCACACAACGAAAGCTTTTTGATAGCACCCCACCTTCAATTGCAATTTTCGAATGAATATTTTATTCAAATGTTCCAGTGAAGCGATAAAAGTCTGTCAACACAAGACCATCTTGTTTGTACTTATGAAATAGCCAATTTGGCTTGAACATTCTAAATTTATTTATCTAAACAACATGGTTAATGTGCTCAATTAATTCATTTGCACACGGCAATGTCTTTTGATAGCTACCAACCTTTATTCGTAACTTTCAAATAAATAATTTATACGAATGTTCTGAATTTATTCATCGAAACCTTACAGTGGTTCCAAAATAGTTCTCTAACTCGATAAAAGTCTTTCGACACATACAGTAGCACCATGTTATTTGTAACTTATAAAATAAACAATTTGCTTGAAGTTCTGACGTTATTCATCAAAACGATGAAGGTAATGTTTCTCAATTAATTCATTCATACACATCAGAAATACTTTGATAGCAAACCACATATATTCGCAGTTATTAAATGAAAAATTTGTTCGAACTTCTGAATTCAAAATTATATTCAAAATATTCTGAATTCACTAGCTGACTCCATAAAAGTTTTTCGACACAACACCATGCTATTTGTATGCTATGAACTATTCGTATGCTATGAAGCGGACAATTGACTTGAACTTTCTAAAGACATCTATTCCTATTGAAACATACGTAGCAAGCTACTGTATAATGTTTCATGTTAATTAATCGACACACCAAAAGTTTCTTGACGAGACAGCACACAACCTCTATTTGTAACTTTCAAAATATATGTAATAAAAACTGATAAAACAATTTCCTTGCTGTTGTTCTGATGTATTTACTCACCAAAAAGATATGAACAATGTAATGTTCGAAATCGATTCATCCATTTGAGAAAAGTTCTTTAAAATTATTGGTTTTAAGATATATTTAGCTAATTCATATTCACCATAGATAAGCTTGAGGAAGATTTTCGTGGTTGAGGTCTGAATCTCTAAACCAATAATGCTTCTCGGCGCTATTAAGGCATGCGATTTTTTTCATCCGGTTATCTTCTGGCGAGCATGTTTCCAGTAAGCGAGTACTCATATTTTTCGTAAGATTCCGGT
This sequence comes from Cladonema radiatum, assembly GCA_025330745.1. Classification (NCBI taxonomy): domain Eukaryota; kingdom Metazoa; phylum Cnidaria; class Hydrozoa; order Anthoathecata; family Cladonematidae; genus Cladonema; species Cladonema radiatum. Next base: position 12,030 of record JANSTP010054455.1, read on the forward strand.
CTATAAATTACATTAAAACTTTCTTAAAACAACGTTCTACGAAGTGTGTGATTACAAAGTAGCAGTACGCCCTGCAAAGTAGAGAAGTCTGTCTGTCTTTGTGACCTTGCAAGCTGTTAAAAGCTGTCGACAAGAATAAAAAGGTATGCTAGCTTTTATATGTAGGTGTCTTGCAACTAGCTATTTTTCTTTAGAAAAGTTGATATCAAAGTTATCAATAATAGCCAGCTATATATAGCTAGCTAATGAAAAGCCCTTGCTGGGCAAATGCAAATGGCTTTGTAAGCATAAAAGAAAGTCAGGCACTCCTTCTTGCTGGCTGCCTGAGCTGAGGCTGGCCTTTACTCGTCAGCATTTATTATGTCCGCATTCATTATTTATTATGTCTGCTAGTCACCACATACATTCTTAGGTATCATTTGTTATCAATTTCTCTTTCATAGTTTAATGAAATGAAATGAACGAAATGAAATGAAAATATTTTCTTTCAGTCTGCAGTTTCAGAATTACAGAACACTAAATATACTGGTATATGTGAAATAAATCTAACAGAATGTTGTCTCTAACAATACATACAGTACATCAAAAACACAAGCAGCAAGATAACATACAGTTTTGCAAAAAACCCCCTGATTTGTCAAATTTGTTAAATAAAATTGCTAAATTTCGTGGGAATTTAATTTCGCTGTCGGCAAAATTTTTCAAATTTCACAGGAACTTAATTTTGTGGTTTTAAGTGAAAACCGCAAAATCTGCGAAACTTAGTCCCACGAAAATTTCTTCCCTTAATTAAGGTATATAAAATTTTATGTTTAATCGCTAGTTTAGTTTTCAGCGCTCTTTAGTCCATGAGTGAGGCAGGTAATAGTCAGATTTGTCAACTTATATTATACTGATAAAAAAAGAATATAGACTTAACAAGCACTATATTTTTCCTTCAGGCATCAATGATGGTGTAAGCACATATGATATGGGAGGATAATTAGGTTTAGGACAGTTAGAATTATGTCAGAAATAACATTAATATATACAGGACCATGTTAGAAATCAGGCTTCAGCGTCAAGGCTCATCTTTATCACCTTAACGTGCCTAAACAAAACTTTACTTACTTTAGTGCAGTTGAAAATTCAGAAAAGTGAAACTATGGGTCAGATTTTTGTCTAATAGCATATTGACTATTTGCATTGCGAATTGAAAAAAATATGTTTAATATGAGAGTAAATAAAGTATATAGAGATGTTTGTTTTTGTAAGATAATGCTAAACATGTTATGAAAAAATGTCGTCTCAAAATGATCAGAAAATAAAAAATTGTCTTGGATTGCTACACTGTTTTTATTTATTTTTTGATAATTTTGAACATATCTCGAATATAAACAAGATTTTTTAAGATTTTTCCATGCAACTCTCTGTCTTTGAGATTTTTCGGAACATAGTTAAGAGATTTATTCTCTTTCAATGCTTTCATTTGTATCGCTCGAAGTTGTTTTTTAAGTGCATTTTCTTGTTGGTGAAGATCTTCCTCAATCTTTTCAGTGCATTGCTTGGACTCATCATACACTGGTTTACTAAATTTTTTTTTTTTTTTGAGTTCTTTTCTTAAAGAATCATATTTAAAAATACAGCTTCTTTCTCCTAGTATCTTGCAAAGCATTTTTGAGCTTGTAGAAAAATGTGTTGGCAGTGATTTTTTAGCAGTTTTAGGAACTTCTTCGTATGTATTCATATTTAGTATATATTCATGTTCAAAACATATAAGTTCATCAGAATGAACTTGTTTGTCTTTTTCGTGGGTGTCAAAATCAACTATTTTGTCTATCGGAGATTCATTTGAAAAATTTGGTAAATTAGTGTTATTACTTTTCAGTTTCTGTGTTGAAGAAAGCATTTTGGAAGCTGCAATAGAATTATCTGAGCTAAATTCAGAGAAGCTATTGGAATGCGACAGGTCAGATTGGTTGGTTTCTGCCGTATTTTTTGAACAGGAGTCTTTAAATGATACTTGATCAATTAAAAGCCTTGAGTGGGAAGGTAGTATTTCAGGCTTATTACTGCATATTTCCCAGTAATTATTGATTTCATCAATCATATCTTTTAGTGACGTGTTTCTAAAATGTGCTACTTTTAAATTTGAATTTGGTACGTTTCTTTGTCAAAATATTCTATCCCAGAAGGTGTTTCATGCCACCATAATTTCTCTTGCATAAAATCAGCTTGTTGTTGTAATAGTGCCTGATATGAATAAGGATATTTATCAAT
>JANSTP010054566.1:2182-12377 GCA_025330745.1 Cladonema radiatum
TTAAGTGGTGAACTCATCATTTGACCAAGTTATTGATTTTTTAGCTAAAACTGGGACTATAAAAGGGTTTGTTAAATAAATAACACTTGTTTTTATTATTTTTGTTTGGATTATGAAGTTCTGCACCAATTTCAAGGACCTTAGGCAATTTCTGCTGGAAATTTCTGATTTTAATATTTTGGACTCGATTTTTGACTGAAACTACCAAATTTTGACATCACAGCATGTGATGATGTCAAATGATAGCTAATGGGTTTAAGTTTTATAGGTCCAAGTTTGCTTGCAATTGGTTTAGTATAACCAGATTTACGAGTGGTCACATGTAAAGTGGGAAAAAAGACCCCAACAACTCTCCCTCCCCTCATTGCCCTCCACTTTTCCTAGTTTAAAAAATGCCCGCCTCAGATAGGGTTAAATTGTATCCTCATGTTCTGAGCTCAACTGAAGCAACCACTTTTGCTGCCAGTATTTAGGGTTCACTGGGTAACCATCCTCTTGTTCTTATCAGACAACAAAATGTTTTAATTTTGGAAATAACGATTTTATGTTATTCTTTCCAGGAAATCATGCGTTATGAACAATTGAAAACAATTTTACCATTATTTTTGTTCTCAAAATAGCAAAATATTAGGCATCATCAACATTTTGAAAGAAAATTTTTTACTACAGAGGACTGGAGTTTCTTACTGAGCACTTGCTTGAGATCAAGCCTGTGCTGGAGCTGAAAAACCATATTTCCTCACCCTTACCATTGGGTAGGTAATAAGTGTATATCAAAAGAGAGCAAGGGCCCCAAAATGCAGCCCTGAGGCACCCCAGCTTTAATGAATCTCCTGTCAAATTTCTGGCCATTTAGTAACACTCTTTGATGGCAATAGAGGAAAAATGTATTAGTTACACTTGAGCACCAAAAGATAAATAAATAAATCTCTCATGCCAAACTCTTTTGAAGGCTTTTCATAAATCCATAAATCTATTTTTTAGCTTTCAGCAAAATTTAGTAAGTTCTGTATTGTTTGCATTAATGCTGATTTTATATGCTCTCAACCAAACAGTTAGTTGCTTAGGATGAGGTTGTGCCATTTATTGCTTTTAATGAATGACTTAGCTAGAAACTAGCTGCATGCAGCATTGCACAACCCTTAAGCACCGTATTAGCCTGCTAACGCAGTCCCAGATAGCTATGTGATCCTATACCTATATCAATTCTCTAAAGTCTCTAAGACATGTTTGAGATATTGGCCTGTTTGTCAATTTTTTTTTAAATGTTACTGCACTTCTAAAATCATAGATCATTGCGATTTTAATAGTATTAAATAATAGATCCTCCCTTCAAAAAAAAGCATGACATGACGCATGACATGATGCTGAAATGTCTTAAAGGCCTAGTAGCGCAGATCAAGCATAAGAGTGCTATGCGATCCAATGCTGACAATGCACTGTCTGTTATTTAAAAAAGGTGAGAAAATCAATAAAACACAGGCAGTTGCCATAGCAACCAACTGTCAAAATTGGCTAAAATTGTTTATTTTTGTACCAATTTTTGTCATCAAAGGAACATTAGAGGTAAAGTTGTAGATATTTTTTAAAATTGTTTGAAGTGTGTGTACCAAGTTTGGTTACTAAAGGCAAGGTACAGGTGAAGTTATAGAAAATTGTCCCTATTGTATATGGAAGGAAAGCTTCATACGGAAAATGTTAGCTTTTTCCATGAACATTGGAGTGGTTTCACGTGGAAATTTTTTGACATTTTCTGATTCACTCTTTTTCTTCTAGGGTTTTCAGCCAATGGAAATTCCTCATTTGCATTTTTAGCCAATCATCTTGTGTAAATTTTCTCCTGTTAGCACTAGCATTCCCACTCTAGTGCTTTTAATATATTTCATCTCAATCCAACTTTTGATTCTTAGGTTTTTGTGTTCAAAGATTTGTGGCTTAGGAGACATAATAGTCTAAGAATCTGCATTTTCATCCATTGTATGGAAAAAATACCTGGATGTTGAAAACTGAATATCTCCGGCTATAACACTATTTCATAATTGAGAATTTTGCACAAAAGTGGTGGTGCATATAGAAAATTCAGTCTCTATAAAGATTTTCAAAAATAATTTTGAACTCACAAGCTCCATGTCCCTCTCCGTTTTAGGATCAGACTCGTTATAACTCAGTATCTACCCAACAAAAACTTTCTTCAACAAAGGAAATCTTTTTTTGAGTTCTTAATCTTTTGACCAATGTAAAAAATAGAAAATTGTCTTTAAAATTATTTTCAAAAGCTGAAAATTTAGGAACATATTTTTTTCTTTGAATGGGGCCTGGGATTAGTAATATAAATTTAATTTACCAAAAATTATACTGTAGAATATTTACTACTTATGTGAACATTCTTGACAATAAACTGCTATCATAGCCAGAGATATTTGGCATTCAATATTGGGTTATTTTTTCTATACACTAGATGACATCATAAGTTCTTTAACATTTAGGGAATCATTTTTTATCCTCTTTCATATGAACCCAACTTATGTTGTCTCCTTGGAATTCCTTTAATACAGGTGGATAATAACCCAAAGGAATACTTATTTTTCCTTTGAATATTTTTCAGATAGTATTTGAATTGCTCTTTAGACTTGAAGATTTTTGATTTAAAAATCCCTTTACTTCCTCAGGAGTAGCAGGATCAAAGAGAAAAATAAATATTTGTGCTTTTCACAGATTTCAGATTATTTTTGTAGTTCATATTAGTCTTGACAATTTTTTCTTTGATATTGCTAATAATGGAAGCAAAGTTATTGTTGAATGTGTGAGCAATTTTTTTACAATCAGTGGTTAGTTTCATCTCAGATAGGAGCGCTAATATGTGTCTCTTTTTTCGAATTTACATTTGTAAGGTTTTTATCACCTTTCCAAACATTTTACCCCTCTTAACATGCAGTATTTTGAAAGTTTGGCAGGGTCAGAGCACAACATTTGTTTTGAAGTTCGACACCATTTTTTAAAATGCTTTAACTCCATAACTACTTGATCATACAAAGAAAACTCCATCTTCAAAGTAAATAAGGACTTAGCCAAAAGTGGCTGCATAAAACCCTGAAAATAGATAGTAAATGTTAATATCAATTCTTCTGCGATAAAAAAGTCGGCTTAATGTCACTCGACAGTTTGGACCACAGTAACGATCAGCAGTAAAACGGATTGTTGATGAGGGGAAGAGGGATAGCCAGGTTTCTGTCAAAACAGGAATCGCATTGAGACACAGAATGTATGGAATGTGCATTCACTGCCTCTTTTATTTGTTGAATGTCAGATCACAATGTGGTCATATGCTTTTCCTGTAGTAGTTTTTAAGGAATTAGCCAAAAGTGGCTGCATAAAACCCTGAAGATAGATAGTAAATGTTTTACTAACATTTAAACTGCTTGCATGAGGTTCTTGTTTTTGAGAAGAAATTTTCTTGCTGTGCTCAATCTCGCCAGTAACAGCCTAAGATAATTTTTGAAGAAGCAACTCATCAGGTATATTGTAATTGCAGCCTTTGAATTTCAGATAACTTTACCTCGGCAAAATGCAACCTACAATTGCTGAGGTAACAGAAAAAATGAACTCTGTATTGAGGTTTGCCTCGGCAATCACTTCAGCGTTTGCGGAGTGCCGAGGTAAATTTCAATGGCTGTGATTGTTCAAAGATGGTTTAATTAAGTTCATCCCTGATGTGATTACTTTTGTATACACAACTTATAAAAAGTATTTTTGGACTAATGAATCACCATACGAATACTCCAATCCCGCAAATAAATTGACAACTTTCTGTCTGAGTGGCATGAACCTAATTGCAAATTCTATTCATGTTTCGGTGGGTAATTGTGAGTCTTTTTCTTTAAAATGGCCACATAGAACTTGGATTAGGGTTGGAATTGTGAGACTTGGTTTTGTCTCCAAATATGTCTGTAAGCAGGAACTTGGATCAATAGCCTAGATCACTGTACTGCAAATGTTTCAGGTGTAAAGCCACACTTTAGGCCACATTTCAATTTTTGATCTTGAACTACAAGCTGTCACAGCTGTCATATCTCATCAACCTTCAATGCTGCCCCTGGTTTTGGATTCTCTAACTGGTTTATTAAACACAATTTTTCTATGGGCAGTGTGAAACCAACTTTTGCAAGTTACTTCCTTTATTTGTATCATCAACACTGTCCTCTTTTAATTGAGGTACAGTCTTTTCCTTTTTAGATGATAGGACAAACGTTTCAGAGAGAATAGTATGTAGTGTAAGATACAATGACAAGCCCTCATCCTGCATTTCTTCAACATCTCCTGAATCGAGGTATCTTGGAATATTTTTTAATAGAAATTGTTCAGAAAGTTTACCTTTTCGCTCCTCCTTGATTGGTAAGTTTAATGTTAAACAGCACATTTCCAGACTTGCTTTCTCCAGCTTGGTCAACAGTGCTATCACCTCCTCTTTTTCAACTCCCTTATCAGCCGTGTTTGTCATTGCTTCTGCCACTTTTCTGTATTAGATGTGATGATGTCAGTCGCTTGTAGTATTGATTTTGAATGTATGGTTAATACATTGTACACCAAGTAAATAGTTAGTTGGAATTAGTTAATGAATTATAGTTATATGAATGTTGGGTTTTAGAAAACATCAGTTAAAACACTGGCAAAAGAGACAGTGAGTGAGACTGTGATCAAACTCAACTGAAGGTTTCTCTGAGATTTCCAAAATATACGAAATTGCTGCCATCGTCTCTCCATAGGTAGGTAAGTATACAAGTTTATATTTACTCAGTTATGGCTGCCTTCATATGTTCAATTTTTAAAGTCTGATCAAAAGACAATTTTTCAAATTTTCGATTGGACATTGTAAGACCTTCTAAAATTGTCATTGACCCTCCTGTATAATTTATGAGGTAAGGGAATGAACTTTGTATGGTATCTTAATTTAAACTGAAAATTATGAAAAATTTCACATGAAAAGGTTTTGCCAAAATGATAAAAAGAAAGAAAAAAGAATCCACAGCGTTCAGAACAAAAGTAACATCAACAGAATTTTGGGATCCTAAATTTTGTTCAACTTACTAAAAAGTTATCAATGAAATTATAATACTACTTGTCATATTTTTAGGAAACTTTTCAAAATCATTGTTCTTAGTGTTAGCCTTCTATATTATTAGACATAATTCTATGAATTGCCTCGCTTTTGTTAATTTTGTCCTCTAAGACTGATTGATTTCAGTCACACGTCTTCTCTGTTCTCAGAACATATTTTTAATGCGTTAATTTTTTTCTTTGCTGTTTTACTCTTGTTTGCTTTTTTGTATTATATTGTTTTACCACTAGTTTTGTAAATTCACGCAATCTGATTGGTTGAAAAAACAATGGAATTTCCTATATTTTGAAAACAGTGCAATATCGATGAAAAACAATGCAACTATCGAGAAGTCATGACATTGTAAAAGTTTTTCATTTTGGAATGTGTTGTAAACAAAGAACTTTGTGAAGTTTTTCAAAGAAAATGAACTTTCAATGATGTTTTGAATCTAGCGATAAACCAGTTATCACATGGTTTTTCTCGTGCAATATTGCAAATATGTTTCTTGTTCATTTATTTTCACTGTTATTTTGAGAAATGTTGAGAATAAAGGAACTCGAAAAATATTCACCAAATTGCATTCCAAACCATGTGATAACTAGTATTTATTTAGTGGCATTTTCACAGTGGAGCCAAAAATGACCTTGGACTGCTTATTTTGGTGGACCCTGTGTCAGGTTATTCTTGACAAACAAAAGTTTATCCATACATTGCTTTTTAGGGGTTTGTTATAGTGCATCATTCGATAAGTTTTCACTAATCAGAGCTGGAGATCTAAGAAGTTATGATTATTTTTAAACAATTTTTAACATGACTAAAATAACCATGAAAACCTAGAGCTAAATAAGACTTGAGAAAAAATAGTTGCTGTCGATTTCAAGCCTACATATCTGTTCATTTTGGGATATCAGTTTATCTTTTTTTAGAGTTGAATGATGAATTCTTGTCCTTCTTTTGATGAACTTGCTAAAAGAGTGTAGACTTTCTCAAATTTACTCCAATTAAACTGATAAGTTATCCTCTGCAGTTTGATCAGCTTTAGCAGAAGGTAATAGTCAGAATACTTTTATTGTCACATAATTATACTGATGATAAAAATTAGAGGATAATTATTAGCGTGTGAATAATTATTTTTAGCTTAGCACTACTTACCAGAGAGTTGCTTATATAAAAGATGGCTTGCGTACTACTAAAATATCTTCAACACTAGGAGTTTCGTAACACTGGCTTATCAGTCTTACATCGGAAGCCAATGAGTGGAGCAAAAACTCCAGTTTTCTGGTTCTTTTGAGGGAATGGTAACATTTGAGAAACATAGGCAGGGTTCCACAAATCATTAAAAGTAAGAGTATGGCAACATACCCAAAATTTGAAAATGTTGTACTTGATAATCTAAGAGGAATAAAACTATATCCACAAAGCCAGTTTTATCCTTAAATACCTCATTTTTGGCATTTTTCTATTCTGCTATATTCATATACTTGTAACTCAAGTACAAAATGGTATTTTTTCTGTGTATGGGAGCATACACAACAAAAAATTATTTTGTACTTTTTGAAATTTTGGTGTGGCTACGTACTCACATACAGGCATTTGTCATACCCTGCGTAGCCTTATTTGAATCCCTCTTATAATGGTTTGTCATGGTATGGTTGCTTGGGTATCACATTTGTAACTTTGCTATGGCATTAAGGAATTGATATTGTGCATTAATCTTGCTTCCAAAATGTGCATAGCCATTCATACAGTTTATTTTTTTGAAGATTTGAGGAATATGCGCAAATAGTTTGTGGCTAATTAATGAATAAACATAAATACTCTAACTTAGGTTAAAACTTGAGTGCAGTCCCCTTTTTCAGGCCTTATGAGGAAGATTTACATACACATGTGGATAATTGCACTCGCAAATTTTGTTGCACTCGCATCCGCAAATATTTATTAGATGTATTTTTTGCAATGTTTTTAAAATCTTAATAAAAAATGAAAATCCACGTCACTTATGTTTTGTATGTGTGATTGACCACACACCATTATTTCACTTTCATGTGTACCAGCATGTGCTAGTGTGATCTGATTTTGAATTGCAGTGATATTAGATATGATGAGAAAAGTTTTCAGCAATTGAAGTGGCATTCATTGATTTTGATAAGCTTTTTTCGATGTGATTAAATGGTACATGGTTATTTTTTTCTATGATTGGATGTTTTTAAATCAACTCACTTCTAATTAAGTGAGGCCAAAGTAATGTATTTGCAATGTTAATAATTTTTTTAGAAAAAGATGTAATTTATTAATATGGAATCATTTTTAAAGACACATTTCAAAAGTCTCAATGTAAGAAGAGTTAGTGGAAGTAAAAGTGGATGTATTAGTGAAGGTCATACATATGATGTAGATGGTTATCGTTGTTTTGTCAAGTTCAATGATAAAGATGGTGTAAGTGTCATTATCATAACAACTTTCTATTTCTTTTCTTGTCTTTGCACAGTATCTGAAAAAGCACTATTATCTGTTCATCAGGGCTGATGGAGATTTTTGAATGATATTTTTAAAGTTAAATAACACATAAAAAATTGCTGAAAAAAAGAAAAAGTATACTTAAATTAGTTTTAAAAGAAATTATATCTTTTGTTTCATATTAAAAAAAAAAAAAAATAATAGGAGGAGATAATACTTTGTTCTTGTTATTTCTAAAGAAGTTTAAAATTTTTGTGTTAAAAATTTTGCCAATTGTTGACGTACAAGTTTGGTCAGTGGTCCTGTAAAAGTTAGATTATTTTCTGGCGTTTTTGATTTTCGGTCACTATTTCATATTTGAAAACATTTTTTCACTTCATGAAAAAGACGAAAAAGAAGGAGGGAGCAACACTTCAGCAAAAAATGTTTCTGTACTAACTGTTATCTTCTCAGGGATATTTTCGAGCATTTTTTAATGCAGTATTTAGTGCTAAAAACACAATCTTAAGATTTATATAATTTATATAATTTTATATAATAACCTTGAAAGAAGCAATTAAAACTAAAAAAAAACTTAAAGAGGTTAAATGAAGGAAAAATCTCAGAACAGACACCATAAAATCTAGATATTTGAGATATTTCAGTCTTCATCGAAGACAAAGACTGATTATACCCACTCGTTATGAAAAAAGTCATTTTGAATACATAAGTGGAAAATGGTTTAGGGAAAAGGAATTATAGTCTATCAGAAATGCTGGCTTTGCATTAGAAATATTTTTAAAGAAGTGTAAATGAAGTCGCCTATTTAACAGTTTTGAGTTCTTTCCTTGAAACTAATCTGGGCTGATTGAAAAAAGCCTTGATGTAAACTTTCTCGGGATTATCATAGACATAGAATTAAATTTTAAGAAGCACATAAAGCCTATATGCAAAACTGCTAATCAAAAATTGTCCCCACTAGCAAGAATTTCTCAATATATGAGTTTCGAGAAAACGTCAGAACTTTGCTGCCACAAATATTTCTTAACTTGAAGGAAAATTTTAATTTTTGAAAGCTCCTCTTGTAATATTACAAAATTATTGGACCATACCAGCCAAAACTGTCTAGAAAATTGATGCCGGTTGTTGAAACAATAACCATTTTTTTGGCTCATATTATGCTGGCCCATTTTACACCGGCCCTTTTAACGCCACTCACCCAAGATTAACACCATTTAGGGTCGGAGTAAAAAGGACCAATAAGGTAGACAATTTAGCAAAAATATTTATGAACACATGCCTAAAATTAAAGGAGGAGAGTGATGATCAATTGTCTATTGATTTTCTTATGACCAGTCCTGATAACAACAACAACAGCAACATTTCAAGATTTGTAAGCTCGTATTAAATGTTTGAAAAGGCCAGGAACTAGTATTTCAAGCCACAATTCTTGAAAGGCAAACATGTTTGAAATCAGCTGTTTGCTTGTGTCAACATATTGAGTATCCTTAAAATGAATTCTTTAATATAGTTTACTCTTATAAATTGTGGGGATTTAGGAAAGTGGGGGATTTAGGAACTCGATCTTCACGAGGAAATAGAAGTAAAATTAGTGAGGCTTTTCAAATCTTTGTTTTAAACATATGTTTTTAATTGGTGTTTCTTTTTCTTTAGTCTAATGTGATGTTTAATGGTGAATTTGAAAGTCTGAAGGCCATATCCAATACAAATACAATTCATGTTCCAAAACCTTTCATAGTAAGTTTTTTATAATTGTTTTGGTTGGAAACGTAACTTTCATAAAATCAGAAGCAATATGCTAAAGTAAATACTGTTGTCTTGATTGTAATGTGTTTAAGAGCAACTTTGATAAATAAATATTAAGTCTCCACATGCCAACAAAGTACTATTGCAGTAAGCCTTGCAAGTTGGGACATTTTAAAATCTGAATTTGATAGAGAATAACTAATGCAAATTTAGCATGTGCACATCTGATTTCTTGAGTCGAGCTTCCAAGAATAGAAAAATTTACATGTTCTTTGACTTTTTTTTTATATGTTCTTACTTTTCTAGTAGAAAGGGGTCCCTTGTCAATTATTTCAATAGGAAGATGTCAGAATTGTAGGGTTCTCAAAACTTTACATGAGCAAAGAAAGGGGAAAGAAACTTAGAATAGCTTATTATTCCCATTTAAGGTAAACTGTTTATGGATAATTATTTGTTGGCGCATGCTTCGTTCTTTGTCAAATGATTACAAGCTCCTAGGTCATCTTTCCAAATACAGACGTTAGACAGCTTTCATTAGTCAACATTATTAGCTTCCAGGTTATCAAATATTTTGGAGATGCCTGTACTTTCTACATTATTCCTACAAATACAATGGTGATTTCATTCTTTTTCTTTCTTAACAGTAAATGTTAAGTATTCAATAGTTCAGCATTTATAAATTTCTTTAAATCATCTCGAGTGCTATTAATTAACTAAATTTTTTCAACAATAATTGTAAAATACTTTGTGTATACTAGACTTTAATATGTTCAATCACATCAGAAAAATATATGTCTGTTCTCAATGAATGTTTCATTATGAATTTATTTTTAATTGTTATTATCCTTTTTTTCAAAACTTTTTGCTAGAAAACTAGCAACAAATTTTGCTATC
>JANSTP010054788.1:0-14279 GCA_025330745.1 Cladonema radiatum
GGTATGTTGTGATGTGTGTGGTATCGTCACTTAGCCTGGTCATTCTACACAATTTCTTTGTATTAGCTCAAGTACCCTGTGTAGATACACATTTGACTAGCTAAGGCCACGGCATTATACAGCATGAAGGTACCTTTGTGCACGGAAATTTTTGGAGCGTATTGCGCTTCTTGTCTCTATTTTCTCAAGTATAATAATCAGACATGATCTTAACCAACAGAACAAGGCTTACTGTATTTACAATTAAAGCCTCAACAAAATATATTTTTCACTGTTGTATGCTGTCCCTTTTTGGTGACAAAATTACTTAAATTTAAAAAGGAAAACATCACACATGCGGCAACTTTCAGATATTTTATTAAAACAACATGATTACCCACCAATTGCTGAGATGCGTGAAGTTTTACACGTCTGATTCTTTTGACAAACATTACACACGTAGCAACTGGTACCGGGAAAACGCGTTCTAACATCGCCATTTAAGATACACGTTTTAGCAACGTAGAGCATTCCTGGGTATTAATTTGCGAACATCTATGAAAATATACTCATATGATTCTTTTGATAAAGTTCGAACACGTTGCAACTGGTACCAAGGAAACTAGTTCTCAGTTCGCTCTCTCAGGTATTTTAAATAAATTTAAAATAAATCCTAGGCACCAAGTTGCTAAGACATTAACGTAAATACAGTTTGTTTTCATTTTCGGAGTTACTTTTCATCAAATGTCTTACAGGTTATACGTCAACTTTCCTGAAAAGATCATCACCGAACGGAAAGTCAAAATGGCTTCAAAGATTACGAGCAACGATATTACGAGTCAAAATTCAAAAGAAAAGATTACAAAAGCCAAACCAGGTGATTGATTTCGCTTTTTCGCATACTATTAGACATAATCTAAAGTATTGAATGAGCAAAAGACATTTGTTCTTTATTCTTTAACTTTTTCTTTATAGGGACACTCGTAGCCTATGTCCACAGGCTTAGTCCACAAAAGAAATCGAAGTCTCGAAACACGCCTTACTTCAATATGAAACTGCAAACAAAACAAAAAGTTTACGAATCCGTTTCATATAGAACCGATCTGTATAAGCAATTTGAAAAAGCCGCAAAGGAAAAAACAGCATTGCAAGTAAGCGAATACCGTCTAATTGCGAACTGGAAAAATAGCACCCTCCAGGATATTGAAGTTAATCGCCGAACGTCTGTCATCGCTGCTGCAAATCCACCAGACTATACGTACCATGAAGTAGCAACAGTTGATGCGCCACAGAAATCACTACGCAATATTATAGAATCTTCCTGCAGCTACGAAAAAGTTAGTGTTACCGTCAAGCTATATCGCGAAAATGAACCCGATTGACGAGTTCAAATGGAAATGCGTATGTCTTATCCAGGACAGTTCAGCCACAATTGTTTTCCACGTGTGGGGGAATAGATACACCCAAAAATTAACAGAAAATGGTATTTATCAACTGAAAAACCTGTCTGTTCGAAAAGTTGACGCAGAAGTTTTTGTTGTTAAAAACATTACAGATTTCATCACCGCCTGAGGAAATTTTTCTAAAAAAATCCATCAAATTTCGATTATCAACCGTAACGGTTGCTTCTCTTTCCAACAAATGCCCTAAATGCAAGAAGTATGCACCTGTATCCACTTTCGAAGACAATTTCTTCCGATGTGTATCATGTAGTCTTACGGCAAGATTCAAAAGTTTGCCAATTTACTTTACTTTGAAAGTTTTAGCACCTTTGCTCGATGAAGAAGTAACCATCCTGCATACACAGTTATCTTATTATTTCCAAGACACAGATGAAGACTGGGCCGATGAAGACGTCCTATGTCGAGCATTGTTGAGGACGAAACTTCTACGATGATTGTCAACCGTAGAAATGTATGCATTTATGATCATTAAATAACTTATCAAGTATCACACTTATCTTACGTTCAAAGAAATGTGTCTTTTAAAACGACATTCGGACAGTTTCTCTTTTTGTTGCATTTACTAACTCCTGATCATCGTTAACGCTACAAACATGCATTATGATCGTTAAACCTTTATTGAAACGTCTCTCAAGCAGTTCCGTTGTTGTGTTATATTTTCCGCACTTGATTTTAAACAATAACTTTGTAACGATAGCAATAACTTTAACGATTAAAAGTTTTAAACATCTGAACAAAGATTTTCATAAAAAGACTTTTTTGTATCTCATTCACAATGTATTCTTATTCTATTAAAACGAAAAAAAAATTCACTATTTTTCGGAAAACCGTAGGGACTATAAAACCTACTGAATTTGTGCTGACTTATCATTCTATACTTTCCAGATCGGAAAACTGAAAGCTCCCCCAAAATATGTTCCGGTATATTTACCAATAACTGCTATCATCGTCTTATTTTCCTGACAAGAACTTAAAAATTTTAGCAAGTCATTTTGAGCTTTGAAACTATATCGCCTGCATCTATAAAATTTTTTTGTCAATATCAATTATTTGTCAACGAATATCCCTGCGGTCAAAACTTCGTTACTTTTACCGACGAAATTCATTGCCTTTACAAGAAATGATCATTTTCGAATTTCCGTCAAACAAAATCTTTGGAATCAGCCAATCGTTTTATATGTTGTCGTATACTTCTATACGTCATACACGTTTCTTTTTCTGTGAGAAACCAAGCAACAGGCCTAGCTCCAAAAGTTTCTTAACATTTATCTAAATTTGCTTACTAAAGTTTCTTCTTAAGTTTCTCAGGTTTTCGCGCATAAAAAGTCGTTTAATTACGGTGGCTGATAGCTGCCACGGCAAAATAAAAACTTTTCCGGGCAAATTAAAAACTTTTCACGTCAAGATAAAAATCTCACGGCAAAATAAAAACTTTTTAAGGCAAGATAAAAAACTTCTCAAGGCAAAATAAGATATTTACGGTAAAATTAAAAGCTTTCTTTGGTAAATTCAGTCTTTGGTGAAAAACGGAACAATTTTTTCACATATCATGTTCTCTAGTTTTATAACACACAATTTGATATGTTCAAAGCATTCCCGCCCTCCAGTTTTTATTTATTTCATTTATTTATTTGTTTATTTATTTATTTCTCTTCTTGTATGCTTACCTTGATCAAAACAAATAATACAAATCTCCATCAAAGATAAGTATATTATCTCTTTGTTTGATCTAAGGATACATCATTGTGTTCGAAGAACGAAAAACAAAGTTCGAACAACGAGTTACATATTTCTTTCAACTCGCACACATGACATGAAGTAGACTATAAATAGTCTGAGTTTATAGGCACAAAGCCGTACGGAAAAAATTTACGGGGTGCCGGCTCAAAACAGAATCCCAGTTTCATATAATTCTTAAAAATACGACTAGCCCCTAGTCTAGGCATGAAGTAAATTAATTATTGGATTTCACAAAAGATGTTTGCTCTCTTAGCATAATCACAGTACATAGCGGAATTCGAACTTTTTAAAGACTATACTCATATTTTAAGAGTTTGAAATCTAACGACAGGACTGACATATAGTTTTCCGATTCCGGCCAATTTACTGATATTTAGCATTCATTTGCAACCCACAACCAAATCAACCACCATCACTCTCTTTACATGTTTTTAAATCGCAAATCAATGCATGTAATAAACAGTTTTACGAGTCCCAAGATTGGAAAGAAAAAAATATCGATTTATATACTATGATACGATATGATATTCATTTGGAAAACCACAGCTCTAGATATACAGGGTCGTGGCAATACATTTTCAATTTGGGGGGAGGGGGGCTCAAAAATTTTTCCTGAAGAGAGCCCCTTGGACAGGTCCTCAAAAGACACTTTTGGAATAATACCATCTCTCTAGATTACCTAAAGCGCCCAAAATCTATAATTTCAACTTGATTTTCACCCACGAACTTATATTTTAGGGCAAGATATTAGTGTCATAATCTACCAGCAGCATTTTTTTGAGACATATTTGACATTGCTCCAAAAATTATAGATAGGTAAAGAGTTTTTAGAAAAGGTAAAAAAGAATTTCTCACAATTGAAAAAAAGTTGGAGGCGGGAGGGGGTCTCCAGCCCCCAAGCCCCCCTAAATCTACACCCTTGATATATCTCGAAAAAATTAAAATAGAATCGTATTTAGAAAAACTAAATAAGCATAAAATATTATAAGGTAATATTCATACTCGTTTCCCTAATAACAAACTTACTGTTAATCAAAAAAATCAAATAAAGTACTGATCGGTCGTTTAGTTTCATACTAATTTCATACTAGATAGATTTAATATATATTTCTGTAAGCAACAGTTTCATAAGAAAGTGCACCGAAAACTTTTTGTTGGTTTTTAACGTTTTACCCATTACCCATGAGCTAGAACTTCATTTGTTCACATATAATATTTCAGTCTGTAAATTTCACGTATTGAAAAATTTAAGTTTGTAGAGCAGATCAAATAAGCAAGATTAAACCATAAAAAAACCTCTTCGAGCAGCCAGAGGCTTCAAAATATTTAGGAAGAAAGGAACTGCCCTATAATTAACCAGAAAAAGATCAGTTAAAACTATAATAGAAAAGATAGGTAAAATGTGGCTGAGAGTCAAAAAATATCTGTAGTAAAATTTTTGTGTTTGCCTTAGGAATTTTATTTTGCCGTGAAAAAAAAAACTCTTCCTTTTTGCTCCGGTGATTTTATTTTGCCGTGAAATATTTCTTTTTTGCCGCAGAAATTTTAATTTGCCGTGGCCGCTACAATTATGGACAAAAATACTGTAGACAATGAACAAATCCTGCCAGTTTTTCCAATCTTACCTCAAGTTGGATTTTTTTAGACAAAGTGTTGGTAAACTCGAACTTCGGCAATTCTCCAATGAAACCGCCCTAATGAGCTGTCAAACCACCCAAAAAGGGCGTTGGGTGGTTTTCATCCTTTCACCCAAGAGTGCAAGGCTCACAGCTCATATAGATAAATCGCTGTCTTTCAGGGTATCCCAATTTCACAAATCTGATTGCTTCTGGTGCCAGTTTATACTGGAAAGGCTCGAAAAGGTCTACAATACTTCTAAATTTTGTCCGGTGCTCAGTTTATTGCAAGAGGTACAATATTTATGCGCTTCACAAACTTTTGGGACCGATTCAATTCCTAGACCCCACCCTCTCCCCGCTGACACTAATGAAGTCATAAATCACGTTTTATTAAATAAGTGCTCGTCCACAATACCTATAAATACGATATTTGGCAGCAGTGATGTACTCATGCTTCCCTAAATTTTGATCCCTACCTCGACCTCCCATACCCTCCGCAAATATTAATAAAGTCATAGTTCACGTGACTTGACGCTTTTCTTTATAATTGCTTGTTTACAATACCTATGGCTAAAAAATTTAGCAGGATTGATTTACTCATCCTTCTCCATGTTTTGATGCTTGCCTTTAGCTTCCGTACTCCCCGCAAACTTGAATGACGTCATAGGTCACGTAATTTGACATTTTTCTTTATAATTGCTCGTTTCCAATACCCATAGCTACAAAATTTGGGACAATCAATGTACTCATGCTTTCCCATTTTTTTATTCCTACCTCCACCTTCCATACCCCTGCAAATATTGATAACGTCATAGGTCACGTGATTGACGTTTTCTTTTATAATCGTTCGTCTTCAATACCTATACCTACAGAATTTGGCAGGATTAATATATTCATCCTTTCCAAACTTTTGATTTCTACCTTCAGCTTCTATACCCCCCGCTAATATCCATGACGTCATTGTTCACGTGATTTAACGTTTTTTTTATAATCGTTCGTCTACAATACCTATAGCTAAAAAATTTGG
Organism: Cladonema radiatum; assembly: GCA_025330745.1. Taxonomy (NCBI): domain Eukaryota; kingdom Metazoa; phylum Cnidaria; class Hydrozoa; order Anthoathecata; family Cladonematidae; genus Cladonema; species Cladonema radiatum. Next base: position 5,829 of record JANSTP010054788.1, read on the forward strand.
CAACATTAATGTACTTATGCTTTCTCAAATTTTTATTTCTATCTCTACCTTCTATAGCCCCGCTAATATCGATGATGTCATAGTTCACGTGATTTGAATTTTTCCTTTATCATGGCTTTTTATCGAAAGGCTATTAAATGAAACAAAGGAAAAGAAAAAATTTTTAACTGTTGATTTCAATTTAAAACTTCTTGATTAAGAAAGCAATAAAAAAGTGAAAGAATTCATATATTTACTGCACGAAAACGGCATTCAAAACAAATAAATAAATAAATAAATAAATAAATAAATAAATAAATAAATAAGCCCACTAGGATAACTCAAAGAACCTTGACTTTGATACATAACATAACGACTGACATTGCTCATACTTATCAGCATATATCAAAGATAGTTCAGACCGATATCTCAGATCAATTTGAAATTTAAACTATAGTTACTTTAAGTTTTCCCGATATACTGAATAAAGAAGGTACTTTCAATAAAGAAAGTACTTTCAATAAAGAAGGTACTTTTATATATAAAAGATTTTTTCCAGAAAATCATCAAAGAAATTTTAAGCTTACCCTTCGCATAACTGATTGGGGTTTTGTGGAAACAATGAATGATCCTGAGACTGCATATCATCATTTTATTTATGAATTACAAAAATTATACGACAGCTTTTTTCCACTTCAAAAAATAAAAGTGAAACAGAAAGATGCTGGTAACCCTTCGATAACATCTGCTATTCAAAAAGCATATAGAAAGAAACAAAAACTGTACGAAAAATTTTTAAGGAAGCGAAGAGATTAAGACTTAAGAGATTAAGACTTAAGAAATTATTAAGATTAAGAATTATAAAAAGCTCTATGACTCAATAAAAAAGAAAAGAAAAAACCTGTATTATCAAGAACAAATTGATCGATACAAATCTGATTCAAGGAAAACCTGGAATACGATCAAAGATATGATTGGTAGAAATAACAAAGCATCGTGTACATTGTCAAGTAAAATAATTAAGGACAATATAGAATCATTATCTGATGAACAGATCAGTAACAGTTTCAATGATTTCCTTGTAAATATAGGACCGAAACTAGCAGAAAAAATACCAAACTCTACAAAGGAACCTACTGAATACATGACAATTCATTCCAGGGCCGTACCGAGCACATAATTTCAGGGGGGGGGGGGGCCCGGAGGTAGTAATGAATACTCTTTACGAAGAATTTTTCTTCAAGATTTGGGGTCGTTAAAAAGGTAAAAAGCAGTACATTGCAAGCTAAACGACTGGCCGTAAATTTCCCGCATTACACGATGTGTAAAATGCATATTACCCTTCTTAATAAAGAGAATTATCTGCATTAAAAAAAAATCTCTTCTTGAATGATAAATATATGATATGGATGTAATAGAAGTAGATATTGCATTACTAAAATGAAACATTTGACTTCAAAGTAAGAACTAGTATACACAAGACGCCTTGAGTATGCGCTAGGAAATTAACGTAACTAAAAAAGTGGGCTTCAAATGCAGTGGTCCAGTTCGAAACATATACAAAGTCTATTCGCCTGCGTGCATTAATTAACCTGTGTAAATTTTAAGAAAATGTCTAAATTTTTTTCATGCAATGTAACTACAGCTTTCGGTAGTTAAGTGATCTGTTAGAAAGAAAGGACACTTTGATCCTTACAATCAAATTCCTTGAGTGACTAATAAAATTAGGACCACCACAAATGACCAAAAATGAGCGCATCAATAAAAACTGTCTCATGGCAAACCTTATAATATATCTAGAGGTTTAAAGCGAGAAACAGGGAAGAATAAGTCGAGAAAATAATTCAATAAAGGGTAGGGGTGTATCTTGAGAAAAATTAAGAGGAGGGTCGAATTTGAGGGAGAAAAGGACACTGAGCACAGTATTTAAAATTGTTAAATTTACCATGCCTTCAATATTCATTGTTTTCAGAACTCAAATAAGTATATTAATTGCATTTTTTAGCCAGCTCTTATGAGATTGAGGCTGTTTTTTATCATTTTTCTTTCCTGCAAAAAGGGTGCCTATCAAAACAGGGGCTTGATTGCACCTGTAAACCCCCGTGGTGTACGTTCCTGAACAGCCATACAAAGATTATCAAAGAGATTATGAAACGAAATTTAAATATAGTAAATTACATCTGAATGATTGACGACTGTTAGCCTGTTTGGTGTTAAATATTCAAGTAATTTTTCAGCACCTACAAAATTGCCTGGAAACATTTCCTTTGGTTCTCTCTAGTTCTCAACAGTCTCGACAATGATCCCGTTAACAAGCTAAATAAATTTGTATAAATATTTTCATGAACTAGATTTCCTAAACAAGTCCTTGCTTGAATGCAAAAAGAAGTTGGGGTCGTAATTTAGCAGAAATTTGCAGTTTATCATTTATTTTGTATCAATATTTCTTTGTATTTCTTCTAACTTGGTTACTTTCTGGTTATTAAAAAAACATAAATAAAAACATATATAAAAACATTGGTCTGTTACAAGAGCACAATTTTATATTTTTGTTCTGAAATTTCCAGGGGGTGGCACGGCCCCCAGTGTCCCTAATGGCGGTACGGCCCTGCATTCTAACGTTTTTGCACCAGATACTGAAGTCAGTTTAGAAGAAATGAAAATTGCTTTTGCATCTCTAAAAATAAGAAAAAGTCCAGGTAATGATGGAATCACGGCAGACGTAATTAAGAAGTGTTTTAGCGAGATTTTTAACCTACTTACGCTCATCTTTAACGAATTGTTTACGAAAATTATTGTTCCAAAGCAACTGAAAATAGTAAAAGTCACACCTATTTACAAAGCCGGTGAAAAATCTAATCTAACTAATTACAAACCAGTCTCTGTGTTGTTAGCATTCTCAAAAATACTTGAAAGAATAATGTACAACCGAGTATATAAGTACTTGATAGATGAAAAACTCCTATATGATAAGCAATTTCAATATCACCCAGATATCTCCACCGAACATGCACTTTTAGAAATAATTGATCATAGAACAAATTCATTTGAGAGCAAAGAATATAGATTAGGTGTGCTTTTTGATTTTTCTAAGGCATTTGACGCCATTAATCACGATATTTTAATCAAAAAGCTACGTTACTATAGCATAACAGGGGTATCATTAAAATGGTTCGAAAGCTACTTATCAAACAGAGAGCAATTTATACAATATAATCAAAACAATACAACTTTAAATAATATCATAACTTGCGGTGTACAACAGGGATCGATCTTAGGTCCTCTTTTATTTATAGTCTCGTAAATGACCTTTGTAAAGCCTCGCCTATATTGAAATTTGTTATGTTTGCTGATGACACTAATACATTCTATTCGAATAAAAGCCTGAAAGATCTTTTCGACACTGTCAATATAGAACTTGAAAAAGTAAGCGAATGCCTCCCATGTAATAAGCTATCATTGAATATCAAGAAGACAAATCATATCCTATTTCACTCTAGAAAAAGACAGACGATTTGCCACTACAATTACCATCACTAAAAATAGGTTACAGTGTATACAAAGAGTGTATACAAAGACTTACGAGGACCAGGTTTTCGGAAATGATAATTGAAGAATGTTTAAGACGGGACAATCATATTCAAAATATTGAAAGCAAAATTTCAAAAAATCTAGGATTACTTTATAAAACTAGCATTTTTATAAACTCTTATTTAAACTAACGAAACTTCATATGGGGAAGCAATTGGTGATGGTGATGGTGATGGTGATATCCAGATGTTGATGGTGATATGTTTTTATATGTGGCCAACATGTTTTTTTTTTTTTAACTTTTTATTGTTCGTGTGTATGTCATAGTTCTGTTATTTTTCTTTGTGTCCAAATTGCAACATGGGGGCAGACAAGGTATGTTATGCCAGGGATTTGGTAGCGCTTATTTTTGGGGTGGCCACAATATACATGCAACTTGTTGTGCTATTTGTCTTATGATTTAGTGTTGTATTCTAGGGGTCCTCTATCTATTCCGACATCTCTGTAGTCCCACACTTCGATGTTCCGACAAATTGATTTAATAGGACCTCCATATTCCGACAGTTGTTTAATGATGTTCTTGATTTCGACAATTTTATAGTTCGACATTCTCCATCAATAGCACAGCATCTGGATTTTCCAACATGTATTTGAAAAGTTTTTTCTACAATTTAAACTATGTGGAAAAGTGTTGTTTTATCAATGCTGGGACTTTGTAAGCTATAAATATCTGAAATCCCTGGCTGTAGGCAAGCCTTCTTTTTTCCTAATCTTAATAACTGTTATTCATCTTGATTGGAACTTACAAACAACAATCTAAGTGCAAGGATGATAAAATCTTTCGTTAAGAATTTTTTAATCGACTTGGGTTAAAATTTCAGTTTAAGTTTCAATGTGAAGGGGTTCTTAGTTTAATAAATTTCTCAATTCACAGCTTAATGAAGTACTAAACGGTATTATTGAACAATTTACCAACAATTATCTTGATACGAAAATTATTTCCAACACAACACACTCTTCTCTGGATTCCAAAAATGTAAATGATAGGCAAATCGAATTCCAGGAACTCATACCTCATACTGTACATATGTAAAAAACTTATCTGTAGGCTAAAGGTGCAAAAGGGTATTTAATAATTGCTACCATTTCTAAGAAGGTTTTGGGGCTACGTTAACTAAATATTTACCTTTTGTTTACTTGTAGACAAAATATATACTTAATTTACATAATAACTTTTATTGCAGGCAAGTTAGAAGGTACGTTGTCAGAATAACGAGATGCCGGACTATAGATATGTCGGAATTAAGACCATGATAAAACAAATGTCGGAATATAGAGGTGCTTTCAAATGAATTTGTCGGAATATCGAAATGTAGAACTAAAGAGATGTCGGACTAACGAGGGTGACCCCCTCGTTATTAGTACTATTTGGTTCATGCAAGTGTTAATAAATATATAAATATATATAATATGAAGGAGCTTCACCTCCACGATCATGATAGTAAATTTAATTATTATTGAAAATTGACATCAAAATATAGGGTACAATCCAAACAGACATAAGATAAGACATTTAATTGCCCATTCAAAACGTTGCAAGATAGAAAAATTAATTTTCCACACTAAATGAGCAATACCGTGAAGTTGAATATTTATAAGATACTAACACAATAACTATAGTTCAAATTACAGTAAGGGCGTGCACTCATTAATTACAATGTAGAATCAAATTTAAATTTACAAATTCAAATTTAAAAAGATAATAAAACAATCAGCGCTCTAGAAAACGTAAGAATTTAGTTTTGTCCCTCTTATTGTCCCCATTCTGTAAACCCTTGATTAAAAATCAGTGAGCGCTTGCGTATTAAGATTTCCGTTAACGTTTTTTCCACTATGAAAATCAAATAAATCTTTCTGAAATCTTTCTTTTGTGTTCTGGGTTTTGCTAGCAATCAAAATCCAAGTTTTATATGCGAACATTGAGACCAAAAATACTTCATTTGCAACCATTAAACAAATACTCAAAATAAATGATCTTTTCAGGACATCATCTGCACTGAAGTATAGTACTGGTAACACTATATAGGCAAGAGTCGAGGTAAATATCGCAAAAACTATTGTTTGCGTTTCTCGGTAACAATCTGGAAGATTTCGAGCTCTTATTCCGTAAACAAAACATGGAATAGATACAATGACTGTACACATAATTTGGTAAAATACATTCTTGTCATTTGAGCATGTAGTAATTCTTTCTTTTTTTGTTACATTTAATGCCACTGTGACTCCATTTTTAAACTGTGCATTAAGAATAATTCCACAAATGACTTGGAGCGCAACAAATAAACCTGTAATCAAATAATCTTGGAGTTGGTATAGTAATTTTTTCCTCGCACTTATTCTTCTTTTTGACTTAAAAATTTTGAGCAATCTTCTAACTTTCACAAAAACTATTCCATCAACAGTAGAAGCAAAAAATGCGATTATAAAATTTCTGTTTTCACAAATCCAGTCATTGGGTTTAATCAAAAACGATACAGTAATGCATACGTTATAAAGTGTGTGAGAAATCAGTTGTATCATCGTAAGTTTGAAATTACCTGATAAGACTAATGGTGTAATTCTGTAGTAAATAAATATCACCATTATAATCGTATTTAAAATCGAAAGTAAACAACAAAGTGTTCCAAGTAAAGAGCCATTATTCAGACTAAAATTCAAATAAGTAGTACTGTATGTGTCGATGCAATGAGTTTTATCTCGACTCGACTTTTCTGTCTCACTACATTCAACATTACAGTGACCAGGACCATAATGATTTTTAATAAAACCATCGGAGCAAGGTTTACATTTCCAAATTTTTAATAAGGGATTATATTGGTTGATGTATTGAGGTTTTCTCTCTGCATAAAAACCAGGTGAACAATTTCCTGGGTTTTCAGGCATGACTTGCCTTTTTAATTTAATACATTTTTCACAGTCTGGTGCTAAGGTGCCTTCAGAAAATTCAAGGAAATCCAAGTTACCTCTGCAAATTTTCCAGATTTCGCATTTGTGTACATCAATAGGAAAGAAGCGCGACTCAATAGCAAAATCATGATAAAAGGTTCTGCGGAAGAATACGTAAGTATTACGAAACACTTTTCTATATTCTGATGAATGCGTATCACGAAAATCTTTTGACAATAGTAATTCCACAGTGTGGCCTGACTCTACATACAGTGTTGCGTTTTCATGAAAACTGTGATTGTAGCCAGACATAAAAAATTTGTGTATATCTTGTGCAGTTAGTTCCGAATGAATATTAATAAATATAAACTTTGCAGCGTTAATACTGCTAATATTTTTTAGAATTGCACCCATTTGCTCTTCCAAAACAGATACTTTATAAAAGCTATAGCTCATGTCTGGAATTTGCTTATTCAGGTAATATATCAGTTCCTCAGTTTTATTTGTCTCTTGTCGTTTGTATATATCTAGAAAATAAACATATTTAATATTTTCAAGCAAAATTAACTTTTCAAATTTTTTTATTTTGCGATTTCCCGTCGTTGGGCAGTAATTTGGATTAGGAATGTTCAAATGAGATACTGCCCTCTGATCACTGAAAAAATCATATATGGTAGAGTTTTCAAAGGCCATAATCTGAGAAAAATATTTAACCTTTATGATATCGTGAAAGTAAATATAGTACACGTTTTTAGATCGTTTCATAATTGGATCAAATATCATATGTAAGCATAGGTCCAGTAAATCATTAAGATCACCGATCAGGTAAATAAAGTAACCTGCTTTTGACTTGTTTAACTTTTTGTCATAATGTGGACACGTGTAATTTTCATGATATTCACGGTTTTTGACGATAAAAACACCAAAGTCAATAGTACCACTTTTTATTTCATCGATCTCTGTTCTGGAAATAATAATTTCTGTGTTTTCTACGATAACAATCAGGTTGCTATCCATTTTGTGTGGTGACCTTGACAATAATTCATATGATATATAGCTAGGCAAATTGAATCCCAACAAGAATAAAACAAAGAAAATTGTTGACAGTTTATGTGATATTGTACATCCTTCATTTTCCATTAGTTTCTCATTTGCTAAACACTAATTACAAAGTTTCATCAATATTGTGTGCAATAACGACCTCCGTATGCTTCCCCAAGCTAAGCGAAAACCAGGTTTCGAGATTGAAAATATATGTTTACTACTTGTTACGAAATATTTAGTATATCTTCGGCAAATAAAGATATTGTAAGATACGATTGAATAGAGGGAGTTGTATTAATGTGTTGTGTTTATAAATTAGCGTTTATCTGAGGTGCAAATGTTTAAGTTTTTAATTAACCGTTAGCTAGTGGCAGGGGCTGTACGAAAGAAAGGATGACATTTTAACAAACTTCTTTTTGAAAATATCTGTACAGAAATACGAATTCTATTATAAACACTTTTAGCAAACAAGTGCAATTATACTTTATGGGTTTTATCCACAAACGCTTCTCTTTGCTCAAAAATTATCGTAAAAAATATAAATTAGTAAAAATTAGTATATTGAAACTAGAATTCACCCTAATTAGAAAGATATCGAGAGCCTTTTAAAGCGCCAAGCGCCAACTTCAAGCGAGTTCTAAAAGAAAATAAATGTAATATTATACTCTCAGAAGAAAATTCATCCAGCAGTAACTCATCTATCTTTTTTCAGTCTAATTTGCTCTCTGCCATATTTACAAGATGAACGTGAAAATATTGTAAATATAAATTACGTCATTTGGTGGATAAGAAGGCAGGGCCTGAAGGATGTAAACAAAGCTTGTCACTAGATCCGAAACTATAAAACGCTATATATGCCGAGTCTGCTAAATTGCTAGACTTGCCTCAAGTCGTTTTCTAGTGGAATTTTAGGAAGTCGAATACGTTACGGGAAAACGACTTGTAAATAAC
>JANSTP010054899.1:0-14277 GCA_025330745.1 Cladonema radiatum
TCTCCACTTAAATTATCATCCAAAATACAACCAAGATAATTTACTTTATTGTGCTGATGGAGCTTGACATCTTTATAGGAGATTTCTAAGGGGGCTAAAGATTTTTGTTTTCGCTTGAGACAGAAAAGAATTGCTTTTGTTTTATCCTCTCCAAAATGTATGCTTAATTTATTGTCTAAAAACCAGTCACAGAGATCTGTAATGTCAACATTTAAGGTTGACTGAATATCTATATATTTTCCCTGGAAAATTAGGCACGAATCATCAGCATATATAAGAAGAGAGCAATTTGATAGGCTTCTTGGCATATCATTAACATAAAGAAGAAAAAGAAGTGGACCAAAAATAGAACCTTCAGCAATTCCACATTTTAACTCAGCCTTATCTGAAATTACGTTATCAACTGACACTTGAAAAAATCGATTACTTAGATATGACCCAAACCATTTAACAGAGGGATTAGAAAAATTCATAACTTTAAGTTTATCAATGAGAATCTTATGATCAATTGTGTCAAAAGCCTTTTGCAAATCGATAAGTATCATCCCTGTCATCAAACCATTTTCAAAGCCTTTCATGATCTTACCATTTAAATAGGTAAAACAAGTATCGGTAGAATAGGAACTTCTAAAACCTGACTGATATTTATAAAGAAATTTATTTTCGGATAAGAATTGTTGAGTTTGATCATTGTCAACTCTTTCAATTATCTTGGACATCAAGGGCAGCAATGAGATGGGTCGAAAAGTTTTAGCTTGAGTTTTATCGCCTTTTTTGAAAAGGAGTTTCAGCTTCGTAATTTTACCATTTATCAACTATCATTTTTGTAATAATTCATCAAAGGCAATAAAAAAAGGAGTCTAACTTGCTGATTTGATAACCAATGTATCAGAGAAAAACTTTTTTGAGAATTGTTTTTATGAGCTTCGTTTATTGAAACAGAGAAGTAAAGTAACTCCGTGATTTATTTATTAAAAAAATATTGTAAAAAAGCCAGAGGTTGAGAAACCTAAAGGTCATAGAGAAAAATTCATTGTATAATTGATAAAAAAGGAAATATACAATACTTTCAAGTAAAGAATTGATGACAATCAATTTGTACGTTTCCAAAGTTGATGAATGGTAAATTCCAACAAAACAATTAACCACCTTGATAGGTTTTTTTTGTATGCGAAATTACACAGGTTATTGATAAGGTATTTTTTACATACAGTCCCTGTCAAAGCAATTGACTTACATTAAATGATTATTTTTGGTGTATCGACTAGATTCATTTTCACCAACTGAACCAACCATGACTAACATGACGTGTCACCTTCAGTAATCTACAAAATATCAACATAACTAACTTCAAAACATTATTTTGCTTCAAATTAAAAATTATCAAATGTGATTTTTCAGGATTTTTTTCTACTTAAAATCGTTGATTGATTGGCTAAGGAACTTTAAACAAGAGGAATTTTTTAAATTAAAACAAAATATAAATAAAGAAACTCGAAAAACAAAAAAATAAACTAATAAATTAAAAAATGAAACAAATAAAAAATCATAGTTGCATAGTTGCATTAACAAATTAATCCAGAATTTATTTAGAAATTGGTAAAATAAAAAGTCTTGAAATCCTTGAAAAATTATGATTGAGGAAAGCCAACATATGTTGTTAATACTGAATCTTGTGTTTCACTTATCAGCTGGAGATGAAATAATCGTTAGTTTTAGAGACATTTTCAATGTCGACTTAATAAGATTTTGATAATCTAGGTCTGCAGGAGCAGTCAAAGTTAATCAAAGCTCTTTGCTCTTTAAAGGATTTTTCAACTAACTCTCTCCCACTGGACAATAAAAATCACATCGTTCATGAAAATGCACAGTTTTTAAAAAATAGTATTTGAAGATAAAATTTGAGTCATTGTATCAACTATTCGTCAAAAATACCAACCCACCCACTTTATCGGCAAGGGAAAAATAAGCATGGCAAATGTAAGTTCTCAATAAATGTGTGTTTTGTCTGGAGTCATGTGTCGAATAGGGTTTACCCCCTTGGAAATGACTATCAGATGTCAGGATAACCCTTTAAGGGACTGGGATTGTACGCATTAAAACTTGAAAAGCCAAATATTTATGGTAGGGGGCAGCCCTCCTGAAAGAAGTGAATTCAACTGCTTCGTCGATGCAATGATTTTCTTTTAATGCAGATAAAGTACACTCAAGAACTTCTCTCACAGCACTTTCCTCGACACGTGCAGCTATTTTCTGTAAGCATCTCACTTTTTTGTCAGTTTGTTTTCCGCCAATCATGACCACCTAATTTTTTATGCACTGACCAATAACAACCCTTGCTTCATCTTTCTGTTGCAAAACTGTCATTAGTTTCTTTGCTGAAGTCAAAATAAACCTCTTCACTCTCCGTGTAGAACACATTTAGGTTGATCATTCTTGGCGCACTATCATTGAAGAGTAAAGAGGTTTAGCTACGCTATACTAATTTAAAACAGGAGTACTATTTAGGGTTTTCTGGAGAAACATAAAAGGTATTTAAATTTGCTGTTGCAATTTTTACAAGTTAAAGAATATGTATTTTGATTGTTCGTGTTAAATTGAATTTTCTTTAACACCTAGTTTTTCTAAATATCTTTAAACACATAAAACTTCAAAATTAAAAATATCATTCATAAGATTAGCCTCCATCATTCATGGCGATTAAATTATATCATCGTATTAAAAAACTTCTGGTGCCTACGTAAAAATAATAATGGAATAAAAACGATTCAAAACTTGTGCGTCATACCTTTCTTGACATTATTCATATAATTGGAAACCTGCGAGCTTTTGTATGCTCAGTGGACTAATTGTGGTGACTATGAAGTCTCTGATAATTAGTCTACAGTTACCTCAACGTATTCGTTTGGGCGGCTTTTCTCTGATGTTTCAAATGAACTCTCTAAACAAGATAGTTTTACTGGGGGTAATTTGTGAGTAAATTCTTATTAAATCCGATTTTTTTAAAAAAATAAATAAAATAAAATATCAACACAAGACCGAGAGAGCCATGTTAGTGATTTATGCTGGCAATCATTGGTAATGAATGAAGAGTCTAAAAATCAACTTCACTGTATAATTTGCAGTTTCTTTAAAATAGAAGGTTTAAAAGATTATAAGAAAAATGCTTTACAGGACTTAGCTAATTCATTGGATTGTTTCATCTATCAGCCCACTGAAAGTGGGAAAACCATTATATTTCAAGCCCTACCACTTTACCTACATGGAACACAGCTACTCTCAAAACAAGAAGACACGACTTTGACGATCTGTCAGTTTAAAAGTACACAGTACAGAGTCCTGGTCATCTCACTACTGTCAAGTCTTATGAAGGATCAAGAAATTGAACTAAAGTCACTTGGTATTAGAGTAGAAACACTATACCTCAACGAATATGATGAGCAACACAGGTTAGATCAGACGATGAAGGAGAAAGGAAGTCAAGTTTAACACCTAACCTGGGTTATTTCAAGGCAGCTAGCTACTGTGGTTCAACTTTATTTTTCTGTATATGTTTTGTTTCAGCTGCCCAATCAGGCCGTGGCCTGCTAGTGGTAGCAACTAGAAAAAAAAATTGAAGCTTTCCTAACACTAGTAGACAAATATGTTCTTTCTAAATCTGCTGTTAATTTTCGCCTTTTGCTTGATGGACATGATAATCAGTTTGTTTTTAGCAATGCTGGCTAAATGCCAGTCTGCATCCTGTGCACCATATGCTGAAGATCTTTGGCTTATTGATGCACACTGACTTTTGAGCAAGTAGCTCTGTCTCCCACAAATTTCCCTGGCTTTAGCTAAAGCTTAGATTTTGCACTTGTTTGCCTTATCTTCAGCATGAGTTTAATGTGGAATCGCACTGGGCTAGAGTATCCAGATCTTATTCTTGCTAAAGTGCTAGCCGACTGTTGTGTTTTTCCCTGCGACCTAATAAATTAGGTAGCTAAGCTTGCAAAGCAAACTCATTGAACCTCATCCATACTATATATAGTCTAGTGAAATAGTGCACATTTATTTTCCTCTAAGAAATGTTCCGGTGGTGTCAAGTTTGAAGCTTCTTTAATTTTTAAGTCTGTTTTAAATTTTATTTAGGGAATATTCAGTTACAGTGTCTGAAGCTTTCCGTATGCATTATTAAGATCTATCGGAGCTGCGATCGCTTTGACGCTCAAATATTCCCTTATTATCGTTAACAGCAATAGCTACTCATAAAACCAGGAACTTGATAATTGAAAATTTAGCTCACAACTGTCTAAAATTATATGTTTCATCGCCCAGTAGAGAATATATTAAATATTCTATCGGTAAGTTGAAAAATCCAATGCTGGAACTGTATTTTCAGCTTTCAGCCTCTTATTGAAGATATTAATCAATACGGTTACAAAGCTGAGCGTGTCCTCATATTCTGTTGTGTGATGAAAGACCCAAGAATTCTATATGACCTTTTTTAATGCGTTTTTCGAGATCAATACAAAAATTTCAAGCCCTGATGAAGATGTAAAAGACCCAATCCTTAAATTATTTCCTAGAAAAGATGGTACAGTGCAGATTTTGATTTCCGCTATTGTGTTTGGAAAGGGAGTGGATTGAAAGGGCTTGAACACCATAATTCACTTTGGGGCGTCCTCATTACTAGAGGACTATGTGCAAGGGTGTCTGGTCATGCAGGGAGAGATTGAAGGCACAGTGATGATGCACTTTTAAAAACATCCATATGCTCATAATCGAAGCATATATGAAATACGATGAAAGAATTTGTCTTGAATACTTCCATTTGCAAGAGACATCTCCTCTTGAAAGAGTTTTATTATTCCATGTCACTATAAGTCGAAAAGCACTTTTGTTGCGACGCTTGTTCAAGGGGATGTTCATGTATCCAATGTACTTCAGTGCTTAAACCTTGGTGGCAAAACCAACCAGCTGCCCAAATATCTAAAGCCGCTAATCGCACTTTGCTCTGTGATGATGCTACAGTGTGTTGTTGATTTATGCGATCCAAGTATTTGTGAAGGCGAACAAGCTTCGAGAGATTTGTTGTTAAGATTTCAGGACCAGGGAATTGATGTCATTGTGGATATATGCCGTAAAGAAATAACGGCCAATGAGATATAAGAATATACTGCCATTCCCTATGAAAGTTAAATCGACAAAATATAAATACAAGTACTCGACACCTTCTAAAAATACAGCGAATTCGAAAATAGTGAACACGTTGAAGTTGATACATTCAATTTTTCCCAAGGCTGACAATAATAGTAGCGAACGTTTTACGTCAGTTGATTTACATGTCAATGTTAGCTCTTCCATCTCACTTATATGAAACGTTAGACTAATCTAGTCTAATTTCCTATATTTTGGGAATCGGGTTACAGTAGCCTCATTTTCTATTTAAATGCAGAATAACTGGGAGAGTCACAGGGGTTAGGAAACCGCTTCAAATAACTGTATTTTTGAATATCTGAGGGATGTTTAATTCTAATTACATAAAAGGGTTTCCGGGGTAAAAATATATGTTGGGTTCATATGAAAGAGGAGAAAATATGATGAACACCAGTTGTTATTTCATCTCAATCCGACTTTTGGTTCTCGAGATATTTTGAGTTTAAAGATTTGTCACTTAGGGAATTTCCCTAAAATGTTGAAGAATTTGTGATATCATCTAGTGTATAGAAAAGTTGCCCCAATCTTAACTTGTAAATATCTGGGCTTATAACAGTTCTATTGAATTAAAAACTTTCATATAGATAGTACATGTCTATTATATCTCATCTGCCATAAATTTTTTGATAAATAAGCTTTGGGTCACTAGTCCCAGACCCCTTTTGAAAATCATGCTGTCCTCAATTTAGAGCTTTTGAAAATATCTTTTAAAATTATTTTTTATTTTTAAATATCTCCGAAAGATTCCAAACTCAAAAAGAGAATTGATTTGTTGAAAAAAAGCTTTGTTGAGTAGTTATTGAGCCTGACCCTAAATCAAAAAAGGGCCTGGAACTAGTGCAGAAAAAAGTATTTCTCAACATTTTTTTTGTAATTGAATTTTCCTTAACGTGTACAAATTGTGTATAAATTTTCATGTATGGAATTATGTTATAACTTGAGATATTTAACATTCAAGATTGGGGCAAATTTTCTATACAGGGAAGTCCACAGGGATATGAAATCTAATAGAATAACTGTAAACTTCGAATAAATGCAGGCTCGAGTAACTGGGACTCTACTGTATTATTGGGCAGTACAGGCCGGTAGCCAGCGCTTTTGGATTGGAGGCATAATACTAGTCAGCTGTGATGGTTGGACGGTGAAAAAAAATTTACGTTTTACTCTCTCTAGAACTGCTAAAATAGCCACCTTGTAACAGGTGTTCCGGCAAATTAGCATTATTCAAAGAATTTTCAAGGCCATCTTAACTATATCAATTTTTATGTTCCTATTCTGCCTAACAAGTGATTAATTTTCATAAGCCTGATAAGGTTAAAGGTGTATTAAAAGAATGGTAAACGAATGTAAATTGGTAGTAACCAATGAAAGCAATTGGTAAGTCAATTTTAACGGGTTGTAAACAACTCAAACAAGTAAAAATATACATGGAATGAATTAAAATGCCTTGAACCTTGCCAAAACCGATGTAAGTAAGTGAGAAGTCATATCAGAAAATGAAAAAAACAAAACAGTTTTGAATGAAGTTGAAGGAAAATATTTTGGAAATTTTTAAAATGTATAATTTTGTACAAAATCTTGGTCATTGCGCAGAACAGAACAGAAAAACAAACTATTTTAATTAATTCAGAAATTGTTTTATAAATTAAGTCCCAGAAAACTTATAGGAAAATAGATTTTTTATATTTTTTTCAATGCATAGTTTTCCTCGTTTTTTTAAAACCTGGTCCAAATGAGCCTCGTGTATCCCAATTATCGCTTATGTTATTCTTTATATCAGAAAGACATGTCTCAGAAATTTATTTTTCTTTATAAGTTTATTGATTGAAACCATTCTTAAGACTTAAAGAATTGACCTTTTTGTTATGGTGTGTTTTCCTCTTTAGGCAACAAAAATTATAGGCAATGTTTGACTAAATTTCTAAAATTATACTAAAGTCATGGGAGATATAAAATTATTTAGACAGACAAAACACATAAACAGCATAATTGTACTTGATGCTTTCATTAGTTGTTAAATGAATAGGCCATAGTTATAAGTGAACCATTTACCAATGCTAGTTTATTTGTTATTACGTTACAATTCATTCTATTAATTGTTTTCCGATAAGAAAAAAAATATGTTTTGTATAGATTCACTTATAATAATAGCTTTAGGAAACCCACTGTTTAAAGTTTCAAGGCCTCAAGTCATCAATATATGTTTCAGGGAATCCTGGGAATTGAGTGCATTAACGACCAGCTTGGTAATCAAAGAAACTTTCTGAGAAATACAAATCAGCAAGTTCAGTAACGTCACTAGATCGATCTTTCTTACTATGGCAACCAAATGGTTTCACAATTGAAAACTCATTGTCTACTACTGCCAGAATACTTTGAATTGTTGAGTAGGAACGACTCTCTTGAGCTATGGACTTATCACCCAGTTTCCCTTGACACTGTGAAAATTCTTGTTCGACATATTTATTGTGGTATTCAAGAAGTCAATCTAATTCCAAGTTGGAATCGATAGTCCCTTTAGTGTTGACGAAACGATTCCACGTTAGTTCACGACACAAAGCCAGCGGTAACAGATAGGAAATTTGTGCAAGCAAATGGAGAGTTTGATGAGCATATTTATGGTGTGAGTCTTTTTAGTATAAAAGCAAGAACTTGTACAATCGTATCATTTATTTATCATCTCCATGCTTTCGAGCGTTGACAAAGTTTTTAGCAATGGAGCTCAAAGCCAATGCATTTTTGGTGTAACTAAATACAAAATCTCTGTTGGTGTTCTCTTCTTTACCCTGGAGCTGTTTCATGCCATTCCACAAAGTAGATATGCGGTAGTACCACTGAACACAAAAACGACGTTAGTATATTCCCTTTTTACTGATCTTTTGTTTAATTGATTTCTGGGGAACAAGATCATGTTAAATTTTAAATGCAACTCTCTAATTTAGCAGAAAAGAATCTGTCCACAAATATAAGAAAAATAAAACTGCAAAAATAAATACTGGATCACACTGAAAAATCAATTAAATCTTCAAGATAAAGGAGATAACATATAAAAAAAGATGCAAATAACTCACTGATGGAAAGATATAAGTTTCAACGAGATTGGTCAAAATTCATATCCATTAAATCCTTGTCTTTGTCTTCATCACACGTCTCTTTAACTTCGTTGTGTTTTTCATAATGCCTGAATGGGGCAATTTAAGGGTCTGAGTAAGGAAACAAAGATCTTCACATCGGTTGAGGTCCGTCAAGGGTGATCCAGGCACTGTTTTTGCATTCAGATAATTTCTGCCTTGTAAAAGTGTACCTATGTTTGCAGGCATCCCAGCATGATATAATATCTGCAAAATTACCTGTAAGTGAATTAAAAAGTAAAAAAGACAATTTAAAAATATTTTCAATAGGTCCAATAGGTGCATTGTGTGAATACATAGCCTTATTTTTATACAACTAGGCTCAAGGGTTAGATCTTAATTTTTTTCTGGAATTTTAGACTTCAAAAATGCTTCTGAGTTGCATAACAAATATAGCTTGGCTTTTAGAGTGGGAATTCAACAAAATCTTACCAAAACGTCTTTACAAAACTATAAATTTTATTCAAAGAACATATTGCAAGTTGCTTCTGTTTGAGAGATTTAGTTCTAAAGTTGCTTATTTTGGAGCCTCTCGAGGGCTAGCTGCTTATATACTTGTTGCTTATAAAACAACTTCCCTGAGATTCTTGAGAAGAAGTTTTAGTCTCCACACATAGGAGAAATCTTTAATTTTTTTAGCAATTGACTATATAAAAAACACAAGAGCTCACAGGGCTTCAAAAATTTCCGTTTCTCGACCTCAAATTAAAAAAAAACAACTTACTCACAATACTAATTGACTAATGAAATCATTAAAAGAAGAACAAATTTAATACAGCCAAGAACAACTACAATACACAAGTGAATTAATAATTTAGCTGGAATCTAAAGTGAATCTAGTAAGCTGTTAGATACCCATTACAAAATGCCTAACAAGTTTGGTATTAATTTCATATTTTGTTTGTAAGAAAATCAGTTGGTATCATAATAAGAAACTTGGTACATCTGTTGGTACTCAAAAGAGTAGGTCCAAAACTTTTCTTTCCTTTTGGGTGACAGGTCTACTAAGTTTGTCATTTAAGGCTGTTTAGAACTGGTAAAATTCAATATTACTAAAAATAACATGACCAATGACGTCAGGACCTTCAGTCGGGAGTATGGAGACAATGGAAGTGGTCCGAAACTTTTCTTACCTTTTGGGTAACAGGTGTACCAAGGTTTGCCTCATAAACTTGTTTACAAGTAGAGATATTCTGTTTCTTTTAAAATCACGTGACCAATGACATCAAGGCTCTCACAAGGAGGTATTGAGGCAAAGAGTGGGAGCAAAAGCTTTGTTACCGCTTTGGTAACAGGTGTAGCAACTTTCATCACCTAAAGTTGCTTAGAACTGGAGATATTCAAGTTTTCTTAAAATAACGTGATTTATGACGTCATATACTTTAGTTGCTTATCATATACCTTGATGTCAATAGCAAAATACCTATCAAATTTGAAGTAGATTTCATATTTGGTTCATGAAAAAAATTAATTTTTGGATTTGGTGATATACCACATTTAATTGATATCACAACATCCTGACCTATGGAGCCTTTATTTTTTCATGTGCTAAGTTTTGTAACTTAAATTTGCTTAGAACTGGAAATATTCATTTTTCTTAAAACCATTTGACCTATGACATCATTGGCCTTAGCTGCAACCTGAAGTGCTTAAAAGATAAATCAAGTACCAACTATATCCAGAGCAGTGGTAGCAATAGCAATAAAACTCTTGATACAAATTAAGTTTTCAGGTTACTAGTATCTTGGCAGTAAAAACAAAAAAAGAGTTTTGACTAAAATATTCATAAAATATTCATACAATCGATTGTTCGTACAATCTATTGATACATAAATGCAGGGGTTGATATAAGATATGGATTTATGGAAAACGCTTTATATAATGCCTCTAAAATTTAGAGTCATTTAAATTGAATGATCAATCCCTAGAATACACTAGCCATGATAATAAAAAACGAATATGGTAAACGAAATAAACTTGAACAGAATAATGATGCAATATTTAAATCAAATTGAACTTTTATATAAAATCAGTTCATTGTCTGTAGTTTGGAATCAAGTCCCTTTAATCCTTTTTTTAGGTTTTAAATCGTCTTTCTCTTCATTATTTACAGGCAAATTATTGTAGAAGTGATGATGTATATTAGGAATAAGATTTTTGTTACACAGTTTAAGCAGGTCAGCTTTCTTTTGTGCAGATACACGGCAAGGTTGCAGATATCTCTTCATTGATTCATTTCTTGCTTGAATCTCTTTCCTACACAAATCTCAATTGGGCATTGAAAAAATTGCTTTCCTATACTTTTCTTTGTAGGCATACTTGAAAAACATAGTCTCTGGATCCTCAGCTGCAAACTTTACTTCAACAGTTTCCGACCAGAAAATTTTATCTACTTTGCGCTTTCCTAAATTGATTGATTTGTTGAGCTCTCTCTGCTTGTTTTTTTGTTCAACTGCCATAAATTCCTCCGTCTTATCACTATACACATTCTTGTACTCCAGAAATGCAATTGGGTTTTTAATAAAAATCAATAATATCGCTATGCTCTAATACATCAACATTGCATTCATTTTTCTTGAATGCACATTGAATCACTGTTTCCCACTCGACGGGTGTATAGATAACTTTTGATTTGGACATCTGCTCTATCACAGAATGTGCATTATCATTTTCATTTTGAGAATGGCCGGACACAAGACAAGTAAAAACTATTTCTTCAATATCAAATGTATTCATTACATAAGAAAGCATAACAAACACCATTCTGTTATTATTCTGTCCTCCACAACGATCACTAAATAGATGAAATCGTTTGATGCCTTCCTCTCTTTTTTTGGAAAAGTAACGACATAAAGCTATGGATACCTCACATGACCCTTTTGACACTCTGCTTCTGACCAAAAGTAACAAGATGTTGACTTGCTATGAATGTCTGTTACTGTGAAATTGTGATTAGCTAGACGTCGTGAATAGTAAACTTGACCATCAGGAAATTTTTTGAAGGTCAAAAGCAGCAGCTACCATCACTTTGTCATATTTGGCTTTGTCTTTGGCAGCTTGCTTAATTACTCTCACAAAGTTTTTGTCATCTAAATGATTTTGCTGTGCTGTTTTGTCTTCTTCTGTTTGATTAGCTTCAGTTTTCCTTTCAAATGCTTCACTAGTGTCACATGTATCTTTCTGGAGTCGTTGAAATTTTAAATTAAACCTTTCGTTGAAAACTCGTGAATAAAAATGGTAACTTTCTAAGGGATAGTTCTTTTCTTCTCTCCATCGCAGATACATTCGATACATTGATGCGACATCTAAACCGGTTGGAAGGTATTCATATTTCGCATTCCTTCGAACGTAGTGAGACTCTAGTACTTTAAACTCTTTGATATGCTCAATCACAAATTCTTCTTGATCTTTTGCTGTTTTATAATTACCATGCCTTCCTCGCTTATCAAGTTTGGGTGTGCCTGTGTCTGTAATACTATTTAAAACAGTGCTAACTCTTTTCTCATCAATACTCATGGTATTTAAAAACATTGTTTGACATACTTGATGTGGAATCTTATTGCACAATAGTGTATACACTATCGAAAAATGTCTTCGACTTTCTTGACCTTTGTTCTTCGTCCTAGTCCTTTTCTTTTCATGTTGAGAAACCAAGGATGCGATCTGCTGAGACTCAATGTATCTATCTGCTGATTCATAGAATTCACTAAATATTTTTTTTCGCGCAACTTCTGAAAACTTCTCAGTGCATTTCAATCTACATTTTTCTTTACAGGGTGGCTTTAAAATTCGTTTTGGAATGGTCCTCGTGACCTTCTTTCCATCAGCCTTAACTACCTCATAGGTGAATTCTTCCCCTGCGTTGTATGCTTTCTTTTTTTTATTCCTCTTCCAACCTGATGGATCTTGCTTTCGTTTTCTAGTTTCCCTTAGGGTTGCACTTCTTGCTTCTGTTCCCAATGAGTCAACTTGAGGTGCAGCTTTTTTTATCAATTCGTTTTTGTTCCATAAAATTGCAGCTCCTGGGCACATTGTATCATTGTTGAATTCAGACCATTTAACAGCACTTCTCATAATTTTTGTTATGAAAAATCTAACTTCTTCCTTGTGCATCATGGTACCATGAACAGATGAGTGTTCTACAATTTCTTCATATCTGGCCTTGAATATTTCTCTTCATTTTTCAAAAGATAGAAATCTTCTCCATTGATCAAAGGTTTTTGTTTCAAATTCTCATTATTTTTGTAAGCTTTGTTCTTGGTGCAAGCGTCATCTAACTCCTCATCACCGGATGACAAATTCCGACTTTCGGATGAATCAATATTGGGGACATGGTTGTTAAATTTTCGATTTGAAATAGGAAGATTAAGCTCTTTCAGTACTTCATTATCTATCTCAATATTCTTTAGACGTGTCTTTTCCAAAGTGCTTAATTCAACTTCACTCTAGAGAAAATTTGGTAAATTGTAAATTTGGTCAGAGATTTAAATTACAATGTATATCAGAGAATATCCAAAGTAATAAAGTTTACATCGAAATCAATATTTCCCTCTTCACCATTATCACTTTGATACTTTTCATTTTTAACAGAGGATGGAATTGCTGAAATGTGGGGAAGAATTTGTTTAATCAATAAGCTTTATTTTGAGAGCTGATTAATCTGAAGAGCTGGTAAGCATAAGAATTCGAGAAAAATTACCTGAGGAACCAACTTGACCTTGAGCCTTTCGATCATTTTCAGTAACTACAGTTTGTTCTGCAAATATTAAATTGTATTATTATGATGTGTATATTAACGAGTGTATGAATAAACGTCCTTGTGTGTATGCATAAGTCTTTTGTTGAATGAACCTATTAAATTATAAGAAAATTCACAATAAAATTTTGGACAAAAAAAGTCTCCGAATATGTTAAAGATCAAGATAATAACTATTTTAAATTCATACCTTTGATCGATTTGTCTGAACGCTTTTGTTCACAATTCTCCGTATCTGAAGCATTCTTGTTAGCTATAAAAGTTAGACCTTGACATCATAAACAAGCTGAGTGACTAGTAATTATTCATAGAATTCGTTAGTTGGATAAGTAAGATAAAAAGTAAAATTACAAACAAAGAAAGTGATAAAAATTAGGATGACATTTTTCAGTAAAATGTTCAAACATCTTACTCAAACTAACATTGGTCTTCTTTGCCTTCGTAACAGGATTACTATCAGCATCAATTTTCAAACACGGTTGATCAATTATGCCTGCTGAAACTAAAAAATAATTTAGTACCAAGCTAAAATATTGGTGTAAGGAATTTGGAAAAAATCTTGTCAAAAAAGCTCTCATTAGGCAAAAAAAAGGAAACAGAGGAAAACCAAAAAATTGTGTTTCAGTGACAACATACTATGCATTACTTCTTCTTCTTTATGTAGGAAATCAACTTCAATCAATGTCTCCATCAATTTCCCATTCAATTTCAAACTTTTGGCCAACATGCTGCAACACAACACCATACACCCTTGCATTCAACCATTCTTCACAAAAAAATTTGAAAGACCATCGATCACATTCGGGTTTACTTTTATCATCAAATCGCCAAGCCTCTGTCGAAACTCTTGGTCCTACTTTTATTCTTCCCATTCCTATTAGTTAACTATCTAATACTAAGTCTAGATGAAAATAATGAAGTTCTCACAGTCGAAACTGTATTCAATTAAATCTAATATAAGAATAATGTAAGCTTTACTCAAACTATTTAAACCTTGCTGTTATAAACAATTATTCTCAGACATTAAGAGCTTGGAGTTGCTGTGAAAATGCTATTATGATGCTAAATCTTAGTTTTGAAACTGATAAATGCTTAACAAGTTCTCTGACTAATCAAGGAACGATGGAACTATAATAATACTACCAGAATGTTGCAAAAATCTGGCCACAACTTCACAAATTTCAAAGTATTCAA
>JANSTP010055121.1:0-14274 GCA_025330745.1 Cladonema radiatum
CAGTTAATGTAATGGTAATATATAATATATAGAAATAAAAATCATATAAATCAAATCAGCAAGGAATTAAAAATTGCTATATTTTATTCTGATTAAAAGAATTTGAATTCATATAAATCAAATGTCAAGGGACCAAAGAACTTGTACCAATTACATGGGACTTACACAAGTTTTACACAAGCTGAATTTTCAGTTGAATCAAGAAGCTAATTATAGTTGCTCTAAAAATAAAAGCTTTCAATGAAATAAAAAATATCTACCTTATCACACTGCATATCTTCATATCCTGCTCCTGTGTTTTTGTCAGAATTCTCTCCGATTTTTATTGGAATTTCTGCAGAAAATTATAGAAAAAAAAAGTTAATATTGACCTCAACAAAAATATCTCAAAATCTATTAGAATGTTAAATTGGAGAAGGTCTCCCCTAGAGTATTAGAATGATAACATTGTGGCCAATAGCTCAGTCAGGCAAGTGTCTGCATGATAAGCTGTGGGTCATGTGTTCAAATCCCACTCGGCCCATAGCTGTTGAAATATTCGTCTCAGCCAATGCCGTGCGTGCTAATGTCATAGTATTCTTATAAATTTTGCTTCTGCACCTTGGCCTATTATATAATCATATAACTGAGTATGGCTGTCAAGCTGAAACCACAGCTTTAATTGGACTGTTATCTCCGCCCTACGTAATTAGATTGTGACCAATATATAATTTCTATGTAACAAGCGTAAGCATGATAACATCGTGACCTATAGCTCAGTAGGGAGTGCATCTGTATGGTAAGCGGTAGGTTGTAGGTTCAAACCCCCCTCGGTCCATAGCTTTTGAAATATTTGTCTCAGCCACATCATGCGTGTGTTAATATTCTAATAAATTTCGCTTCTGCGCATTGGTCTCATGTATGTATCTCAAAATCTATATTATAATTTTTTTCAACTTAAGAATACACATAAAAATACACATAATGTCTACTTTGGATGTTTAGCTTTTCTTTTCCAAAATAAGGTTATAACTCAAAATCGTCTTTCATCAAATAAGTTTTGAATTAATGTCTTGTACACAAAAATATTAAAACCTAAATTTAGCTTTGCAACTGTTAAATTAGATACAGAAAAAAAGTTAATAAAGCATTGGCAAAAATTTCATACCATAGCCTTTGGCAAAATCTTTGTATTTTTGAATGAGAACTTCTTTCTGATCTTCATCCTCACTTTTTTGTATGAATAATTCACGAGATTGTTGTGTAGACTGTAGATAAAAGGAAAATGAATGTCTAAACTCTAGAGTGAACACGAGAATGCTTCTTTTTTCAGTAAAGTGAGAGGAATACTATAAAAAGCCTAAAAGTTTTAGCCCAAAATGTTTTCAGAAATAGCAGATCAGATCATGCCAAAAGACAACAATAAAGAGCCTCAAACAATATTGACCAAGGTCTAAACCTTCAGTTATAGTTAGTATTGGCTTATTATTTGCCAATTCAAATGACCTCATGAGTCAATATTTCACTAGTTGTGTATGCTAAGTTTCTTCATAAAGATTAAAAATGAAGGGGTTATTTTACTGTGTATCATAAAAAATAGTAAAAAGAATATTGCCCATAAAGAAGCTGACTCTTCACCATCTCAAATTTGCAAAAAACAAAAACCTTTTTCTTAAATAAATTCAGATCAAGATAAAAAATCAGCACAAATATAATACTTACATTTTCAAGGAATGTTTTACGGATTGATTTCCTAAGGAAAAAGAAAGAGCAATTAGAAACAAGATATAAACAGTTGTACAACTAAACTTTTTCAGATCTTGCTCAGTTGGGCTAACAGGTCATGATTCTTGGAATATTTTGTTTGCCCCCAACTTTCTCACCCAATGTTCTAGAAACAATAAACAAAGCTCATCAAGTTAATAACAGCCTTCAATCAATTCAAGTTAAACCTGTTGAAAGGATAGCCTCCATAATTAGACCACCAGCCCTAAAAAAAGAACTAATTCTTTGTCCTAATATTTTTCTGCTGCCTTTAACATGCCACTTGCTGAGAACAGACCTGTTTTTATGATCCTCAGAACAGTCGTTGTATAAACGTTTCACTGTATAATTCTTCATGCATATAACTCTTCTATAGAGAGAGTAGTCAACTAAACAAACAGCTACTTACATTTTTCGTTTACTGCAATAACAACACAGTAATAAGATTCCAACTACAATAATGCAAATAATCAAAAACGAGACAATGCTGCAAATGATGATAAAATGCTTCTCGTCAATCAATGGTCTTGGCTGGTTACTAACTTGTTTTGGTTGCTAAAACAAAAGTATCCACATTCAGTGAACCTGCTAAAACAACTACCTCTACAAGAAAACTACCTGTCTATGAAGGCTATAGTTCTTGGCCTGGAAATGGCATTTTCTATTTGTTTAAAAGCTGTATAAAAAGAGTAACTGTCTAAGTCATAGTTCATACGTTGCATTTTTACCGCATTGAATTAAATTAAACTAGCGAAAGAATTAAAGGCAATTGAAATGCGATGTCTGAATCCAAAAAAATTAATGCGAATTTCATCGTATAATTTGGTTGACCATGCAAAATTATCCAATTAAAATGCAGTTCCCTTCATGCGTCGCATTACGGGCGCATCAAATTTAAATGCATTGCCATATATGGTCATTTTATGGGAAAATCTTCTTTTAAATTTTGAATGTTATGTGAAAGTTGCCTATGCATAACAAAACATATATACAAAACAAAGCTGAGACGATTTTGTTTCATGTACAATAATTTATCCTCTGAAAATGAAGAGGATTAAGCACTTTTTAACAATAAGACATTGTAAAAGGAGATCGTAATTTACTGATGTTGATTCTGCGGAATATATATCAGCAATAAGTACTGCTGCTGTAATTTCCTTTTTATCCTTGAACTTATCAGTTTATTTGAATGTTCGCAGGAAGATAGGTTTTTTACTAAGAGTAACTGATGCAGATTTTGAAGATTGGTCATGGCAGCTATCAGTAAAATCAGTGACTCTGCTGGTCTGAATTTGTGAAAAAAAATTCAATAGAAATTCTTTTTATGAATGAAAAGATTTTAATTCGATTTGGAATAATTTCAACATATGAATCAAAACAATTAATGCAGTATTATCATCACATTTAATTGAATTTAATTCAATGTGACATAAATGAGACGTATCAACTATGCCTAAGAAGGCCACATTTTTATGGTCAGCAGCATTAGACCAAAGAACAAAGCAAATAAAATAAATAAAAGTAATACTCACTTCAGAAAGAATGCCAGCTGTAATATTGCTAGGTGCATTTTTCTCTGAAAGCAAAATTGAAGTTTAATTATAAGTGAGAATAAATAGACTATATTAACTGTTTATTGAAAAGCAATCAATGTTACGATCGTGTTAGACTTTTACACTTGTCTATAATCTCTCTCAACATTAATACTTTAGAATAAAATTAATTAATACTATGTAAAAAGAAGTTAAAAAGAAGTTCAACGTATTCCAAAACAAAGCCAAAATCAAAACAAAAGAAAAGAAAAGAAATCAAATCAATTTTATTGAGCTATCATTTCATTTCCTGGTCAAAAACAGCAAAATTTGGTTATACAATGCTTCAGAAACATGGGCACTACTTTGATTCTTTGAGGGGTACGGACCTGAAACTTTGCCAAAATGTTTGTAAATGAATTCTATAGAAAGCCCGAAAGTTGCAAGCCCTATGGCTTTGCGGTTTTTTCACTATAAAAAAAGTTTGACAGCTCACCCGAAATAGGGTTAACCCTATTCCACATGGGTTTTTTTATGTACGTTGATTGCATGAGGGACGATAATCCCCCCCCCCCCAGGTTAAAATTCCTAAGACTCAAAAAATTGAATAAAACTTGGCACGGATGTAAAACATGATAAGCAGATTTGAAAAACGAAATTTTTACCCCATTATGTCACATGATTTGGTGATGACATTGTCAAAACCACCAAAAATTGACTAATTTCTAGTTTTTTGAGAAAAGCTTTGACCTACCAAAAACCAGACTTCCCAAACAATTCAGATGCTAAAAACTGCTGATCTAAAGTAGAATTAAATAATCTTTCCACAAAATGTCTGTAAAAGCAAAAATATTTTGAAATTGGGCCAAATTAGGGGATTTTCTGAGAGGGGAAAATTGCTAGAAATTTTCAGATAAAAAGACTTCTGTATTTTGATGTATGCTTTCAAAATTAGTTTGGTGGTTTTTTCGCCAACTGGAAAGTGATGATGCTATCAACATTCCTGAAAAATGGATTTTACGGTTCCAACAGTGTTTTGATGACTATGACTATGATGTTGTTATTATGACGTTAGTATGGCGTTGTTGACTCACTGATAAAATATTCCAACAATTTAAGCCAGAGAACTCATGATTGAACTAGCATATCTCTAATCAAGAAGAAATATTTCCAATAATTTTAAAAAAGTATTATACCAAGGACAATTAATGTCATAACAGCCCAGTTACCACGACTTTTTTATAAAAAATTAATCAAAGTTAAATTTTGTACACTCAGACAAAATTTCAGGCAAAAATATTAACTACAACAGAATGTATTAAAAAAGAAACTTTTTTTATTATTTTTTTGGGGGAGGGGTAAATTTTACCAATCCCCTCCCCCTTAGATGTAGAATAGGGTTAACTTAATTCACCACACGCAATAGCAGTTACACTACAGCCATTTTTATATATTGAATATTGCTTTTTACATTAAAATCGTAGCTAGGCTACTAGAAGAAACTGTTACCTGTTAACCCTATTATACCTGGGCTTTTTCATGGACGTTAAACACCAGGGGGGGTAAAAACTGACCCCCCAAGTTAAATCCTGAAATACTAAACAAAATGAAATGAAACTTTGCACAGATATAAAGTACCATGAGCACTTTCAAAAAATTCAAAAATGGCCCCCTAAGGTCACGTGATTAAGTGATGACGTCATCAAAAATGACGAAAAATGCGTTATTTTCTAGTTTTTAGTGCCAATTTTCAATATAGTCATATCTACGCATGTAAAACAACCTAGAACTCGATATTTTATATACTTACTATAGATAAAATATATTTCATAGAAATTTTAACAAAAAATGCCGAAAAAAACTTTTCAGACAGAAATGAGGGAATTTCTGAGGGGGAAATTTTTCCGCAGGTCTAATCTCTAAAAATGCGCTAAAAAAACTTCAAAACTGCACAATTTCAATCAAAATTTGTTAAAAGTGTTAAAAAAAGCAATAAAATATTGAATTTGACATGCCAACATTATTTTAACAGTGATGGCGTCATCATAATCTCGAAAAACTGAAATTTCGCCTTTTCACAGCTTTTTTGTTATGTGACGTCATTATGACGTCAAAACGACGTCAAAATACTTCCGACATACCCCCAACTACTTATGTCACAACAATTTGTCAATACACTCCAGTACTAAGGCATAAGACTCTATAAAACTGGCTTTATAATTACTAGTGCTGAAAAATGGTGATACCTAGGTCATATTATGATGTCATAACTAGCAACTAGGACCCAGATCCCCAAAAATTTTTCCATGGTTGGGTGTAAGAATAAATGTTATACACTCAGTCAAAGTTTCATCAAAAAATATTAACTACAACGGAAGTTATTAAAAAAGGTTTCCTGGGGGGGGGTAAAAGTTACCCCCCCCCCCCAGGTAAAATAGGGTTAAAAAAAGTATGATCATTTACTTAATTAGGTCTACCTTTTTTCAACCCTGTCATATATAAGATCTTGACTATCAATCTTGACTTTTCCCAAAATATTGCAAAGTTAACTTATCATAACCTCTGCAGCTATGCAACTTATTTTCATGTAAATGGTTTTCAGGTAAATAGTACGATAATCAGACCATTGAAATAAAGGCTATCCTAAGCAATTGATATAATTGATATATGTACCTTGGGCTAAACATATAATCAAATAAACGAAAGTGTACAGTAGAAGGTTAAAATGGTCTGGTTGGTCTGGTCTAACTCAAAAACTAAAAAAGCTTTTGTCACGGAAGTTTCATGAAACTGAATTCTGAAATAATTTATCTGGAAAGATTTTTTGTAAAAAGATGGGGTGACAACACCCATTTTCCCCACAACCACTATATGCCAACATTCCATAGTTGGGCCCAAACCCCCTAAAGCTCCTACTAATGAATTCAAATGGTATGAAAAAATCACTTTTGG
The DNA here is from genome assembly GCA_025330745.1 of Cladonema radiatum. NCBI lineage: Eukaryota > Metazoa > Cnidaria > Hydrozoa > Anthoathecata > Cladonematidae > Cladonema > Cladonema radiatum. The sequence goes on from JANSTP010055121.1 coordinate 6,228, forward strand.
CTTAATTTCAGTTGGTATTCAATGCCTGGTATCAGGAGTACTGATTGTCGACACCCTGTCGCCAGTCAAAAACAATAAAATAGGTAGAATTTAGGGATGATTCATGGTACAGAGCATTTCTTCTTTTATCAAGGGATTACTAAAAAAGGGTTAGGCCAAGGTAACTTGGTTTAGATAAAAGGACATGTGATTAGCTTATGGTGACTCAGAATAAGTTGGTGGTTTACTGTGCAAAATTCCGATTACCTTTCTTCAAGTTTTTTTAAGCCTGAAAATTCCCAGTGAATAATTATCACTGAATGAGAATGTATACCAATAAATGCACTAATATCAAAACTGCTAAGAATAAAGAGAAAAATTCAAATTAATAGTTACCTCCTCAGAAATGATAGTGAAAATACTTACTTTGGCCTTTTGAGAGTGACGCACCAGACATACTTGAAACATTAAACTAGGAAAAATGTTATTCTTGATAATGATATCTTTTTCTATAAAATCTCATCAAAAAAAGAAAAAAATCATTTAAAAATAATAAAAAGAAAATATTGATGTGAAGATTATCCCTTCAATCTTACATGTCAATAAATATATGATATTTGCAATACTATGAAAAATTCAAATTGAATCAACTTACTTAATAGGCCAGGAGATAAAAAAATTGCATTGAAGTCTGTCTGAAGCAATAACCACTAGATAGGGTAAAAAATATGTATCATGAACAAAATTTGTGGTCAGAGCAAATCATCAATAATCATGGGATTATTAAAAAAGTTTAACCAAATATAACTTGGGTTAGTCTGGGCACCACCCACTTAAAGTTAACTCTATGTCCTTTTATTTAAACCAAGTTATCTTGAGTTAACACTTTTTTAATAATCACATAATAATTGATGATTTGCTCTGTCTACATATTTCGTACATGATCCAAAAATATGCATTGCTACACAGACTATTGCAACAAAACTTTCTATAGATTTCTATTCCTTTCTATTGAAAACAACATCTTTGGGGGAAATTGGGTGGCCATTTTCAACAGGTAATTGTTAAAAAGAGGTAGCCACTAAAGTTGGTCTCACTGTATAGGTTGTTATTAACTGAAGCCCCATAACACATGAAATATTAATAATGGGTACCCAGAGAAAAACTCATGTGCATACACTAACTGGTTTATAGACTTTTTTTAATCATATATTTTCAAACTTAAAAAAACATTTGATAGAATAAAAGACAAACTCTAAAACACACATACTGGTACATGATTTTTTCCCAACAGCAAACATTTTTGTTAAGATTGTATAGACACATGAAAACCATACTATGCTCTACTTGCCATACTAATACAGTAAGAACTTTGGTTAGATCTCTGCTAAAGCTAATATTACTTTTAGCTTTCATAAATAATATCCTTCTAAATAGCCTTCTATAAGTATTTTTATTAACGGTATTCTCAAACAAGATAATAAATAATAATAAACACCAGTTTCTCAAAACCAATGAAAATGAAAGTTGTATAGACAAAAAAATATATGCTTAATTTTAGTTTTGCCATTTTTAAGAAGATACTCAGATTTACATCAAAATCATACAAAGCTACTAGGAAAAACTATGAATATATACCAATGTGTTGACTGTGACTGAGTTAAAAAATTTAATTTCCATCCATTCCCTTCATTTATAACTTGGAAAGCATAAACAAATTAATGTTTAATAAATTAAACATAAAAACCAAAGCAAAGTTTAGTCTTTGATAAGAATATTGTTTACCCTGACATTTTGCAATTTGATTGTAGCTTAATAAGGGCAATATGGTTAATTTGTTCAAACTATTCATTGAACAATAAGAAAAGCATCTGCTAAACACTTCAAGAAAAATTATCATTACAGGAGTTTTGCGGAAACAATACCTACCGGCACCAATTTGGAAAAAGGAAACATTTATGCTCTGGCTTTCCCTTATAAATAAGAAAATCAGTATCACCCAGAATGGCTTTTTCTTTATTCTGTACAGATTGGATAGAATATGATCTACAGCTACAAAAATTAAGTAAGTAAGCAAAGTAAGTAACAAAGTCATATCTTCTATTATCACAGCAAAGAAAAAATATTACAATTAGAAATAGAAAACAAATAAATTAAATAAGATTAAGATGTAGGCACAGTAACAGGGATGACACAAAATGAAATTAAATGCCTGATTTCCATTGTGTTCCAATCAATAAAGAAACAAAAAGCAGCAGTAAAAAAACACATAAGTATAGATGAAATATTGTGGGGAATAAGAGAAAAAGATTTCAACAATTGGAAACCAGTGGAATAACTTAACTTTTTGAGAACTTGCCCAGTTGGGCTAGTAAATCATGATTCTTAGAATATTTGGTTGCCTGCACCAATATTTACTTGCCAGCCCAATTTTCTAGAAAAGACAAGCAAAATTTGTCAAGCTTATAATGTGAATAGTAGCAGACATTATCACTGATGGAGCATTGAAATAAAGGAATGTGACAAATATAGAAAGGTTTGCATGACAAATTTAATAAGAATAATGGCAATCTCATTTTTTTTGAAAAAGTTTTGGTTGCCCTGTCAGGCAAGTGAAGAGTTAGTTTCAGATTTTTTACTTGTCCTCAGGAGATTTTGGTTGCCCAAAACCGTCGGGCATAAAGCACTGCATAAAGCACTTATTCTGAGTTGTCAGTACTAAAGGCGACATTAGAATACTGAATTTTAGGATACAAGGATAAAAACATAAACAAAGTGCAGCTGGATCAAAGCGTTACAAAGCAATTTAAGGTTAGGTGTTGAAAAGTCTTGTTTTTTGTATAAAAAGACAAATGATCATATATTTTATCAATTACACACTTACGTTTGCTTTTTCAAAAAAAACAAGAAAAACAACTTAAACAAAAAGTGATTTAAAAAAAATCAAAGTTAATCATTATTTTTAATTATAAACTTCAGACTGCCAAGGGGACTGCTCATTGACTAATACCACCAGACTGCTATGTTTTTATTACATTTTAGTTTTGTATTTTGATCTCTTATGTTTCAGGGTTTTTCAAAAAACTTATTCTATGGTATAAAGATAGATTAACAGTTAATTAGATGAAGTCCAAATGAAGTAATCTAAGCCCATTTTCAAAACATAAAGTTTTGGTTTTGAATTTTTTAACTTTTTTATTCAAAGAAGGGATGGATTTATTTAGAAAACCATCTGCTACAATCATACACAGTATCAGAGATACAGGAAACCTGCTAAAACAATCAACTCCATAAAGAGAGCGCCTGTCTATAAAGGCTATCAGTTCTTGGTCCTAAAATATCATTTCCTATTGTTTTCAACCCGTATAAGAAGACCACTTGTCTAAAAAGACAACGTTTTTTGGCCCCTAAAGTTGTCCCCTTATACAGGCTTCACACTATATCACAGTAAACTTATCAAAAAGCCTCGAAAAAGAGCATGGTGTCACAAAGCGTTACAATAAAATAGATTGACAAACTAGACATATCAATAAAGTACAAAAATAATAATCAAAGTACAGTCTTTTGAAAACCAAAAAGAGTGGCAGTCTTAGATGGTTGTCCTTAGAGGTTCATTTCAGTGTAAAATGGTCACTTGGGATCTTTCAAAAGGGGTCTTCTTAGATAGGTGGCACCCTTTTACAGTAACCGTCTTATATAAATTTTACAGTATCATATTCAAGCACCATATGAAATTAAGCCTAAAAACTTTGTGCTGGTGGCATTTCTAGAAATCATTATAAATTTTTGTAACTTTCATGTCAAGAATCAGTGAGTGATTTGAATAATTTCTTTAAATTTTTTCATGGTTTTTTTTAATTTTTACTTTAAAAGCTAGATGGCCAAGATAAATACACTTGTGCTAAGCCCAGCCTTCAAAATCCAATTGTCTGACGATTTTCACTATCCTAAAAAAAGGTTGGTAGTCCCAGCTCAGGTTGGCAATCAGGTTGGCTTGCTATGCTCTGATCTCAATTTACAGAGTTGTATACTGAAAAGTGATCAAACATTAATCACAACAACAACCTAAAAAGACAAAATAAAATGACTGTTTACTCTCATAAAGGAAATATTTGAATAAAGTAATATCTGAAAAAAAAAAGCTGAACTCTTTGAGACAATGCATTCTATAATTCTACAAAGCAATTGGAAAAGAAAACATAATATATAATCAAAAATACATGTAATTGTTTAGAAGTCAAAACATAAAGCCATACCATAAGGAGAGTTACAGTATAGATTCAATTGTTGAAAACAAAACTGTTAAAGTAATTATAAATGGGTTATTCTAACATTCTATTTGTGAGAAAAGTATTACTGTCATTTAATAATGACAAATAACATTTTCTTGACATCTGAGCTGAAGAAATATATAAGTCATTATGATCAGCTAATGGTGATTACTACTTGATAATTAGTTTTTCAAAACATGACCTAACATTTTGATCAGTAAACAGATTTGCTAAAGAAATGCTTACCAACGTCACAACAACCTTTTAACACTAAAAATTGAACAGAACCCAGAATAAACTTAGCATTTGACTCTAACTGATTAAAGGGATTATATCCAGCAGAAGCAATTCAAGGAAAGATATATAAAAAAACTGAAAACTGCAAGCAATTTTGAGACTAAATAGCTATCAAAAAGAATATTTTGAGTTTTATTTTAGTAGGACTCTTGAGATTGCTAGAAGCAAAAATGATTTCCAAACTTTACAAATGTCATAAAATTTTAACCCTTAGAACCCATTTTCAGAAATGTGGGTCATCACTTCGAAAAAAAAACACCATTCCAATACTAACATTTTCTAAAAAGTCTGTTTGCCACCTCCTATCTTTAATATCAATTTAAGCATTAAACCTCCGTAAATGAGTATGAAAATTAAAAAGTAACTGCTTTGGGTTTCAGAAATTTTCTTTTATAATTTTGTGCAGAAATATTGATATTGTGTTATTTCTAATTAGGATAATTCTAATAGACATTAAATAACATTAATTAACATTATTATTACTTAATATTAATTAATAAGCTGCAGCCAGACAATAACGTAAGAATCTTTTTAACAATCTACTATCTGCTTGTAATACTATTATAACAAAAACATTTCCCACAACCTGAAAATCAAAACATGTTTAGTTATTTTAGAAATCAAAAATGAAATTAAAAGTTTTTATTCTATTATAAAATATATACTGTTATTCAAAAATTAATTATTTTTCTAACAACTAAGTTTTAATGATTATAAAAATTCAAAAAGTAGACTTTCAAAAAGTGTTACTGTATCAAGATCAAAAATGAATGAAAACTCCAAATTAAAAAAAACAAACAAAATAACACACACACATAAATACTTTCAAACAAAGGACCCTTGGAAGCCTGGTGAGATTATAGGTCTTTTTATTAAATAGGTTGAAAAAAAAAAAAAAATTACGCCAAAACTATTGACAATGTTAAAAATTCTGTGCAACAATTTCTTTTCAATGCATTTGCAAAAATAATGTTGTTTCAGTTATGACTTAACATAAATGCCAGTAAACATATCTTACTATTAGTTAAGCTAAAATGACAGCACATTTGCATAAAGATGTTAATTTACTGTGCACCCACAGATGTAATATTTTGTAACTCAATGATGTCATCAGGGAAATTAGACAGTAATTAATTACAAGGATTAATATCTGTGCCAAAGCACATTATAATAAAAACATGTAACACAAATGATGCTTTTGAGCCAAGAAGTTGCTCCATATTTAATGTTGCTTTTTGACGTCAGGAAAGTAATGAGCAAATTAAAAAATTATAACGGTTTTGTTCTTGGAAAATCAATGACGCATCAAAATAAATTTTCTTTCATACCGCCAAGAGTAATTTTTTTGTTTATTGAAATAATACTTGTTTTTTTTCTCACTTCATATGAAACATTTAAAACTTTAAAATGTTTCGAAGTTCAAATCTAGAGCAAGACCTGGTACCCTGACACTTTGCCCTTTTTTGCAATTTTTTATGGCTAAAACAGCCCAATGCACCCCTTACATACTTGCTAGAATGCCCTTTTTTAGATAAAATCCATCCAAAAAGTACCCTTTTTTGCTTGGTTCTTGATGTTTAAATGAAAACCTGGATTAGGGTCTGGTTTCTTTCATTAAAGATTTGCCAAGGGGAAATCTAGACATCTGTTTAAGGTCCTGTTTTCTCTGACATTTTTTAATTTGGGCATTTTGGTTTGAGCAATATCTTTATTTAAAAATACCTTATTTACCTTATTTAAAAATTTTAATAAAACCAGTACAATATCATTGAAAAGTGTCTCTTAAAGCAGAAAATACTTCAACATAAAATGTCATCAAAAGGTATTTTGGGCTTCCGTTTTTGGGTGCTCATCTGGATAATGGAAGTATTTACGCTATTGATTTTCCCCTAATATTTTACCTAATAAAGCATTTTTGACCATAGAAAATAAAAAAGAAAATTAAAAAAAAAGCATTAAATAATTACAGTATTGTCATTGCATATAAAACAAACAGTTTTAAACAAAATTCCCATTGAAACTTTTTTCATAGAAATGCACTTTTATAATATGGAAACCTCAATCCATTGCATGTCTTACAGACAAAACCACAAAATAATTTGGCAGCATAATTATGTTGGAGCAGTTAGATTAGTAATTAATCAGTAATTTTACTTAGTAAAAGTGAAACTTGAATCAAATTCATTACACAGCATTTTAGTTTCACTAGATGTTCATAGTTTCATGTGACGTCTGAAAGCATGATCTAAGTGATATAAATAAATAAGTGATATAAATAAATTGATAATATAAAAAACAAACTAACTGGCATCTATTATTACAATGAAACAGTATCTTTGAAAAATATAAGGTAAATATAAATATAAATCTTAAATTCGATTGCAAAAAATTTTATCATATTGAATGGGAAATGACTACTTGTGTCAGTGAAAGTGAAAAGGAGGTATCAATATAAAATTTGACTCCATCAAATCCTCAGTAATGGCATTCTAAAATTTTTGGACGCATTCTATTTAAAATTCTTTTTGGCAACCATTTTAGGATATGGCATCAATTTACTACCATCCAAATGGCATCAATTTTTTTGAGGTCATCAGTTTATTGGCATCAAATTTTTGGATGCCATCTAGAAATTTGCATTGTGATTTTGATGGCATCCAATACTAAAAATGATGGATTCCTCTTTTTTACTTTCACTGACTTATTTGTTTTAATTTCTGATAGGTAGCATGACAATGATTATTCAAACTTTGTAATTTGATAACTCTCACATACTCCCACTTTTACTCTCACTCTCTCCATCAGTTACAGTGTCTAGAAACGGGTAGCGATTGATGAGTCTAATGAAGCAACTCCTCGGAATGGGAGCACTCCTATCAGTTCCATTAGGTCAGTGGTCAATCACTCATGCAAAATCTTGAAAACACCAAAGAACTACTCACATAAAAAATGCAAAAAGATAAAGTTTAAACCAAAATATCTCTTGTTCCACTTGAGCAAGGCTATGCCTGTATGCCTCGTTCCCAGACTGTTCCGGGATTGGTCCTTTAAGGGTTAACTAGCAAAGTGTGACATCTTAAATATGATAATTTTTTCTCAGATGAATTTGAAATGGACCTTAGTTTTCGAAAAAAGTCCAAATTAAGCCATTTGAAATTTTTTCTTTTTTAAATTTTTTCTTTAATTTCTTTTTTGAAATTTTTTTCTTTTTGAATTTTTTTCTTTTTTAAATTAACCCTTACAGGGCCAGCCACTTTCAAAAATGTGAATTTTGCAGAGGAAAAATTTTACAGATAAAACTTGTTGTATCTTATGAATTAACGCCTCCCAGAACTTGATTTTGGTCTCATTGAAAAGGGCATTCAATTTCCTTAAAGGGATTCCAAGGTGAAAATAAAAGTTTGTTTCATATGAAAGAGGAGCAAAAATGATGAACACCAGTTTTTATTTCATCTCAATCCGACTTTTGGTTCTCGAGATATTTGAGTTTAAAGATTTGT
>JANSTP010055343.1:0-14270 GCA_025330745.1 Cladonema radiatum
ACCCTCATCCCCCCCTTATCTAACTCCAACACACAAAAGGGAAATTGCATGAAACTTACATCAAATATTAACATACTCTTCCCTTTCAATAACATATCAAACATTAAAAATAATGCATAAGTTTTGATGACAACATCATATAAACATGTGACGACGTCGCAAAAAATCTCATACTGGGCTTTGATATTCAAGATATGATAATTTATTGAAGTAAACGAGCAATTCACTTGACAGTTGATCACAATGTCAAGGAGTGGTAGTAGATTCTAATATATAGCAAATAAATTAGAGATTCTACCTATATACTTCCCTCAAAATTTCTTAGAATATTTAAAAGTTAGAATTATCTTAGAACTCTTAAAAAATTTTAAGCCCCGAAATTGCTGTTTTCTGAGTTACCTGTTCACAAAAAGTATGTTGCTACTGGTCAAAAGGGGCAGTATTCGGAAGCTTTTTTGGCGTAACGTTCCTTCTAAAGTATTACGTAAAGCCCAAAAATTTGAGTCAATTTACCTTCGTAGTTTACGCTTGCTGCCTATGCACAATAGGGTTGAAATAATGTCAGGGTTTAGGAAAATTTTTGAAAAATTAGTAATATCCTCCTGGAAATAAAACACCATTAAAATGAATCACATTAATGCAAGCTACCATGTTCAATTTATGTATCTCAAATAAAATATTTTTGAAAATGCCTGTGCAAAAATGAAGCTAATAACTTCACTTTGCAAATGAGTAGAAACAATATTAAAGCTTCTTTCTGGAACAGTGTGTATACAAATAAATAAAGGCAAGGACAAAATGCCAAAAAACAAATGAAAAGAAAAAATCTAATTAAAACCGCAAGTTTTGTACAATAACTGGAAAATTTCAAACAAAATCAAAAAAAATCTCACACAAAAAATAATGACAAAAGAAACCAAAATTAAAAATGAAATGGAGAAGAAACAATTAGCAATAATCGATAAATGATTAAATCTAGACTGCTGCCTGCAAGATAATGCTATCTGATTCATTTGCCACCTGGCAAATGATTCATATTTGGCACAAAGAGTTGTTGAGGGAGCAATGTGTTGGATATATTGACTATGGAGAAATTAACAGTCTGAAAATTGTGAATATCATGCGACAAAGCATATTGTTGCTTTTCTCCAGTTGATCTGTGATAAAATACATGCCAAATATGCACATGCAGCACGTTAATGCATTCGTCACTAATAAAAGCTGTCTTGAGATAGCTGCAGATAATTTTCCCACATGGTCTGTTCTATTTTTGTTATAATATACTTGTCATTGCATCTTAACAGTCTACTCAATATCTTGAAATACTGGTTGAACTTGCAGCCAATAACAACAACTTGAAAATGTTTTTCAACAGCATTAACACCAGCAGGAAAACACAATATCAATCGACATGACCAAAGATGTTTCTGCATACTCTGCCAGATAAAAAGGTTTCGTACAATTTCACATGGATAGCAAGATAGGTGATTGTTGTTACCCCCAACTTGATTAAATACCATACACAAAAGTCTTATGAGCTGTATAATATGAACAGTATGTTGCTTCCCCCAAAAAATCTCCACAACAAAATCTACAGATAATCCAACAAATACTGGTGAAAATTTCTTTCATCTGTGACTGGAAATCATAGTAGCTACCTATAAAGTTTGATCATCAATTTCATTTGGCTGTTGGTTTCAAGAACTTGTACGCACTGGTGCACATTGATACACGATGTTGGCATTTTATTGAGTTTTTACTAGTTTCTGCCAGCCTTCTCTAAAATTTTTGTACTTAAATTCTTTCCATTCCTATCCTGGCTAGCTAGCAGCTAGTCTCCAGCATTTTTAATGTTTACTGTTTTCAGTTGGGAGAGTTGAGAGTGCACGTGACTCATTGTTCTTTTGCATCTCCCTCCTCCCCAGCGCCTGCTGTACAATAATTTTACCGTACTATTTTGAAATTTTGATTTCCCGCCTGGCACAAAAAAAAAGCTAGAAAAAAAGCCGAGTCGGCTCTCTATGTATTCTAACTCTATGGTTAAAGCATACATCACAGATACAAACACAAGCATCAAACACAAAAACATTACATTGGCCACATCTAAATATATATCATCATCATTATCTGAACCGAATCAAATACCCAACTGGCTGAAGGGCATGTTCATCAGTATGGTGATCAGGTGTTCCGGAAGAGTGAGCATGACCTGCCCCATCGATGGCATAATATAATAATTGATTGATATATATGTGATGCGAAACAATATTAATTTTTGGCACTTAAATAATTACTTATATGGAAGGGGTCGGTGAAAGATAATCAATGTTTTGGGATTAACAAACGTGTAATTAGAACACGCATGTTTTTGACATGCTTTTATTCCTTAATTCAGTGACCATTAAATTATGGCTTATTTTGACCAATTATGGCTCCGTATGCCTTATCGGAGCTTGTTGTGTTGTGGCTCATTGTTGTTCATTGTGGTTCATTGTGGCTCATTGTGACTCAATGTGGCTAACTGTGGCTCATTGTAGCTCATTGTGGCTCATCGTGGTTCATTGTGGATCATCGTGGTTCATCGTGGATCATTGTGGCTCATTGTGGTTCGTTTTGGCTCATCGTAACTCATCGTGGCCCATTGTGACCCATTGTGGCTCATTGTGGCTCATTGTACTTTATACGAGTTCGCTGTGGCTCATTAGGGACTTTTAGATTTGACAACGAGAACGACAACTTGGAAGTCATTCTATTGCATTCTACGTTCTTTGTCTAAAGTTTTTTCATCAAAATGTTTAACGTTTTCGTTCTCGTTGTCAAATTTAAAAGCAGCTATTGTGACTCATTGTGGCATATTGTGGCTCATTTTGGCTCATTATGTCTCACTGTGGTTAATTTTAGCTCATTGTGGTTCATTATGCCTCATTGTGCCTTATTGTGGTTCATTGATGCCCATTGTGGTTTATTGTGGTTCATTGTGGTTCATTGTGGCTCATTGTGCTAAACAGGACAGCTCCATACAAATTTGTTATCACTTCTCTATGTTTGCAGATGATACAAATGCATTCTACGCCCATACTAACCTAAAAGTACTCTTTGAAACAGTAAATAATAAACTGAAAAAAGCAAACGATTGGTTTAAATGTAATAAACTTTCCCTCAATGTAAAAAAATCAAATTTTATACTTTTTCACTCTCATAAAAAATCCGGCAATTTACCATTGAAATTGCCAAGATTGGAAATTAATGAGCAAGAAATAAAACCCAAAATTTCTTGGAGTTACTATTGATGAAGTCTAAGGTGGGATAAACATATCAAAATAATTGAAAACAGAATAGCAAAAAACCTAGGTATATTATACAAAATGCGCTTTATTTTAGATAAGCGATCACTAAGAAACTTATACTTCGCTTTTATAAATTCATAAGTAAATTATGGAAATATTGTCTGGGCAAGCACCTATAAGACAATGCTTAAAAGGATAAACAGCACCATTAATCAGGCTTGCCTCTTATTAGAAAATCCCAGTGATTTTGAAAACACCAAATTATTAATGGAAGACATAAAAATTCTTGACATATTGACTAAACATATTCAAATGCAATGCAATCTCAATTCTCACGAGTAAATCATCAATATCCTACAAATTAAATTTTTACAAATTCTACTCACAGTTAAACTTTAACATACCAGAAATGGACAATACATTAGCTCAATTTTCTTTTACTTATTGTGGCCCCTTACTTTGGAATAACGCCGATATTATTCCCTTTGAAGTTAAAGAGAATGAAAGTAAGCTTGTTTTCAAAAATGAAATAAAGATAATCCTCTCTCTTGTCGAAAGAGAAGATTTTTGAGTTCTTTTAATTACCGCTAATTCAAAACATCTAAAGACTTCTAAAATGTCTAAATTCTCAAACTTCAAAGTTTATTCATATTAAAAGAGCGAGCCTTATAATAAGGGCCTTGTGATAAGGCTTTGAGCCTTCTTGAGGTCCTGTCTTTCTACCCTCCCTTACATTGTAATTTGTAAATTAAACGCTAGATATTATTGAAAATTTATGATGGAAAGCAAATACAATACATACATACACAGGACCATCGGAAGCTTTTTTTTGGTAGGGGGCTGAGTTTTGAAATTGAAGTTAACATCAAAAGTATCGTAATGCTTCGATTATAAGCACCCGGCTTGAATAAGAACCTCTCTCTAAGACGACCTTATTCGTTAAAAACGCCGACTCTTCTGGCTTCAGATACGTGTGCATATTCGTTCATCCTCATTTTTAGTTTCTTTATTATCAAGAACAAAAGAGAAAGAAAGCTCTTCGATAAAAAAAAGCTTAGAGGAGTTAAAGCTTTCATTTTCCAACAACTCAAGGTATCCAAAATATGAAAGAAAGGTATTTTGTTGTTACAGGTGCTAAAAATGTGTTAAGAATAAAATAAAATGATTTTACTCAAAAAGGTAAGAATATTTATGATGACGTAAAAACAGAATTCTCATCAAAAAAGCTTGGAAGCAGTGAGCACCGTTGTCTTCAATTTCTGCTGTTGATACTTACATGAAACTAGCTATAAATTATGGCATTTTAAAAAATTTGGTTGTTGTGGAAAATAGTGGGGGGGAGCTAGGTCCCCCCAGCCCCCCCAGTGTCTACGGCCCTGATACATACAATAATAATAGATTGTAATCGGAATCTTGAGACAATGTATAATTTGTTCCATTACCAATGAATTCTCATGGTTGATAAATAAAATTGTTTGATGTATTTCTTTACATTTTAGTAATGTCTTTTTAAATATTTTCCATATTCACTTTCAAATATATTTCGTATTGTCCTGCGATTAAGTTCAACTATCATCATCCTGTTTGCTCATACCATACCATATACACGGGGAAAGGTTTGACTTACGGGGTAATTGTTCAAGGAGGGTATAGATGGTTGGTAAATTTGAAAAACTTTATACAGAAAAAAAAAGAACGTATTGGTGTTGTTTTTAAAAACGAGCGATTTCTATAAATGGGACCACCTAGGCTGTTTTATAGAATTAACATTTCAAAAAAAAAGGTAATGGTAGAAAACAACTAGTGTACAAGTCTTAGCGATTTTTCCTACTTTTCGAGTTTTTGTATAAGATAAGATAAGATCATTTATTTAGCTGAAAAATATATACCCGAATACAAATAAAAAGGGCTTTATAAAGCAGAGGCACAGCGGGAGGTTAGGCATGCCTTACACACGTTCAGCCTGGGATAGAACCGCTCATTTCATACTACTATTAAGAAGCATTTTTTAAAAGAAAATTAATTTATCACTCGCTTCCCCTTCACCATTTTTTATTTTTTTTTATCCAACTTCGCACTCTTTAGCTGCAGTAACTTGACTTATAATAAATCTGTCATTCTCAGACTTGATAGGTGGGTATTCAACAACATGACGAATATATGGCGAGGTCTTTCCGACGTCACTAACGTCAAAATGGCATCATTTTTTGCGGATGTTGGCATTTTTTGAAAAATCCCGATTTGGGTGTTTTTTATGACGCCCTCACCTTGTCAGGAAACCAAACCAAAAAAAAACATATTTTTTGAACGGATTTTATTAGTTGCTACTAGCATACACAGTTTGATCCAAAGATATAAACTAGTTCTCAAGATACAGCCCTAAGTCAAAATAAGTGGGTTTTTTGCTTTTTTGGAGACCTTGAAAATGGCGTCAAAATGGCTATAAACTTTTTATGGAGTATAATCTACTATGAGTTTAGATTGCTTTCTATCATTATTCGTTTTTTGGGAAAACTTATCTTGGAAAGTAGCAAACTAAAACCTTAAAATAGCCTCTTTTTAACGTTTTTGATGACGTCATCGTCGAGTCACGTGACCTGAGGGGTCATTTTTTTATTTTTTTTGAAACTGTACATGTTGGTTTATATTTCTGGTAGGTTTTGTCTAATTTGTTTGAGAATTGTTGATTTAAATTAGGAGGGGTGGGGTTGGGTGTGGTAATGCTTTTAACGTACATAAAAATATTCTATGATTTTGTTACAAGTAACTTTTTGTAGTCGAAAGTCCAAATAAAACTTCCTAACTTTGGCAAGATACTTCTTATTCCGGCAAAGTCACAGAATATACCCTAGAAACTAACCACACAGACCATTTCATGTAATCAGCAAATTTTTTCCGCGTTTTGAAAACCAGGATAGCAAAAAAAGCAATATATGCGTGCTAGCTTTGTCTCTCGAAAGGTTAATTTAAAGAAAGCACTGACGGACAAATTAAGTAAATTTCACTTCCATGTGCAAAAGCTAAGTGCATCATATTTTAAGGAGATATGCATAGTCGTAAGATACTACACAATGAACATTGTTTAGAAAGTCAAACATTTTCATTGTTTTTATAAAGTATTTCCTTAGGGAAAGATTAAATATTCCTCTGTTTTCTTCGCCCGTTCTCCGTCATACTTCACGATTTCGTCCCAATTGAGACGCAATTTATCTTTTTCAATCACACAGCCTTGATAGATTTTTTGAACTTGCGATAAGGTCAATTTTTCTGTCCAGACAAACATTCGAGTAATGTAACCATAAAAGCGCTGTTCAGGAATTTCTTTGAATGTGTCTCTATAGAAGTGACTGCCAATAGAAATATAAGAAGATTGTAGAGCTTGCTTGGAGGCGTTTGCCGTTTGTTATCTGAAAAGTGTCCCATTAACGTAAAGAGAAAATTCGTCGTCCGAAAAAGACAAGCAGAGATGATTCCAAACATCGTAATGGTATGCATCGTGAAAATCAACTATTCTTTCTGAGATCCACATGCTAGTAATATTTCCTTTAAGAGCATATCCAATACCATTCACTGCATTATCTCGGTTGTTTTCCACGTACAATACCTGAAATCTTGAATATTCTTTGCTATCAGTTTTAAACCAAAGACACGTCGTATGATTTCTTGTTGAGTATGGTTTTTCAAAATTTGGGACATTGCTGCTATTAGTTGGTACAAACTGCATGACCGCATCTTTTTTTCCTTCATTGAAATGTTTCATTTGTGGTATATGCTTGACTTCGGCATATTCCCAACCATCCTCCTCAATAATAGATGCTGTCTCTTTTGTCTGTTTTGAAAGTTGGCATTCTTCCGTTTTGATATTGTAGTTTACACTTGTGGAAAATTCACGTTTACCAACGTGAATGCAGTTGAAGATTGATGGTGATTTTATTGTTTTATAGATATCTTGAATCTTTGTGTTTTGTGAAGTTTCCCAGAAATCAGATTCAACAATAACATGCTGAATTCGCGAAAATAGCTGCAAAAACAGAAAGCAGTGAGAAATTCTCATTCACAAACTTTTTACTGTTAACAACTCAATTTAGGCTTTATCTGAATTTGCTATAGTGAATACTAAAATGTTGTTGTATTTTTATGTTTTTTTTTGGCCTCCCGTTTTCAACAAGATTTTAATAGTTTATTTTCATTGTCATTGATTTCTAGAATACGTCAATAAATTAAAATATTATTACAGGCATTTAATAATATTATTAAATAATATAATATAATAAAATTTTATTTAAATATTTCATGAGCACTTGAAACTTTCATAACTTTTGAATCCTTGTGAGCAACTCTGAGCGCTCCAACTACTTCATATCGTTGATCCAAGAAAAACTTTGACTACCTACAGGGGCGGATAGAGAATCTTCTGAAAGAGGGGGCGCCTTCGAGATTTGCCCAACAGTACGCTTGAATTTACATCTGCTTCAATAAAAAAAGCTGCAGATATATAAAGAATAGAAGGGTACATTTTTATTTGGTATTATGCCTAGTTTGGTGAAAATGACGTCATCTTATTTTCGAAGAAAATATCATACACTTTTTTCTTTAAGCAATTAGCCTCAAGGGTCAGACTTCAACGTTGCTTAAATATTTCGGAATTTGGGACTTCAAAGTTGCTACTGACTTGCTTAGCAAATATTCAGCAAAGCAAGAAATGCATAAATCTCTTGCGCTCAAATGGTCATTAAAAAGAAAAAGTAGTCTGAAATGTAAAACTCGCCTTTTAGAGAAGGAATAAGTACAAAGTCAACGAAATAGTTTCAAAATGCCTTTATAAAACTATAAATTTTAATCAATGAAAATTTTGAAAGTTGCTTCTTTTTGAGCCTCTCCAGGGCTAGTTGCTTATAAACCGGTTGCTTATAAAGAAAAGTGTATCCAAAGTTTAATTGTTTTGATCTGCTGAAAGAAAGGTAGACAGGCTCTAAAAAATAGGCCCAGAAATATTGCAAAAATATTTGTCTGTAAAATTATGTCTCAGTTTTCCGATTAAACGTTTTCTTCTCTAGATATTTTCATCAAAACACCTTGCGAAAACCGCCTTTTTACTCATAAAATTCACACAAATATCGCTCACCCTACTCAACAGAGGCTTTATTTGAAAAGGTGGTTCACATTTGTAAACTTTATTCACAATCATTTTAATATATTTAACCATAGGAGGTTACTAAAATATAAATATAATCTAATGGAACCTCTTAAGAGATTTAACATCAATATAACATAGTAAAAAAGAAAAACAACATTAATCCTATTTATGCCGGGGGGAGTGTGGATTCCGCCAGAGCGCTCTTTTTTCGTTAACAACTCAAAAACTATAACTTGAAACACTGTAAAATTTTATGACTTTTGATAAAAATTATCTTGCAACATTTTGGAAAATAAATATTTTCGTGACAAAAGCCACAAATGCCATGGCAACGACAATTTTGAGTCGCGGTAAAGCCAGTTCTTGGCCCAAATCCAGAAAAAATTGGATTTCCGGGAAGATTGTCTGGAAACCCAGACGATGTATGAAAGCCCTTAGGATTTAAAGATGTTTGGTGAAAACCGCATGAAAAAAGCCTTTGTCGATCCAGAAAACCAGGCCTTCAAAGTTTACGCCTATTTTGGACGATTTCGCGGTACCATCGGTCGAAAAAACGATGACGCCATCATATTTTTATAACGTCATCATACACCAAAAGTGTTTTGTTATGCTCAAGAAGAGTTGTTTGAAATATGTACCAAGTTTTTTACTATAGGATCAGTTTTTTCGGAGTTAGCAGGGAGGGGGCAAAATCTGCCCAAACTCGGTTCATTTGATTCTTAAAAAGCCCGGCATAAATAGGGTTAATCTTCTAAGTCTTCATACAAAAGTCTATCTGGAAAATCTATTTGGAAAACTATAGTCGAAAAATGAACAATAAAATTGATAGTGTCAATCAAAGGGCAGCGAGACTGATACCGATTACCATTCATATACTAATCTGCTTTACACACTAAAAATAATTAATTGCACTTACAAACAGGATGTATGATAGCTTTCTACAAAAATGGTTTTAATCCATGGCATATTGCTTCAAATATTAATTAGTCAACTTTTATCCTCTTCAAAGACGTTTTATGTGGAATTTAAATTTGCAGTTTCTGCTTTACTTACTTATTTGTTTATTTATTTCTTTGTTTAGTCATCTTTTTTTGAAAGAGGGGCGAGTTTACAGATAGGGTTAAATATCAAATTAAAGGTAAAACAACGTGATCGGTAAGTTATGTACCTCTATAGTTTTAGATTAATTTCAGGAAAATAAAAAATTGTTCACCCATAACCTTCATATACTTTCGCAAATTAACAATATTAACAAATTGCCGTATTATGACGATAGCTACGAATTTAGCAAAACGTTTTCTTGGAATATAGTTGAGTAGACTATGAATAGTTGGATTTTAAGGCAAAAAGCCACGCGGAAAAAATTTACGGGAATACTACCCAAATGAAAATCCGACTATAACAGTTTGTAAGGAAGAAAAGATTTTTGCCTTCGTCTGTAGCATATAAAGCGCATATATCAGCCTGTCGACATCCTTTGATCCCTTGGTAAATGAATGAACACTTAAAAATTTTCCGGTGTTAAAATAAGAATTTATATACATTAACGAAAATTTATTCAATCAATCAAAAGTATGTGACGAGGTAGACTAGAAATCTAGTCCAATTTCCTATTCCGGGATTCGGATTATTTTTACGTACGCGATTTTTTTTTACTGTGCGGAAATTAGACTAGTGGATATTGCAAGAAATCTGATTTGAAATTACAGGTGGCAAAAAATCAGAAGCGCATAATAATTTTGACGGGGGTATAAATATTCGTATAAATCAAAAAAAATTATAAAGCACCGGTCAGTTTTTTCAACCGGTAGCTACTGTGAAAAAATTTTTTTTTCTCTGGTTTGTCATTTTTCATAGACAGTCAAAACAAAGATGGTGGATACTACTCAAGATTGTTATTTTTTTTGACTACAGTCTTTTGACATTTTGGTAGCTACCAGTATTGTTTGCTCAGCTAAAAGAATTTCTTCTGGTAGTTTGGCTTTGGCAGTTTTTTTTGTAGTTAGTCCTTTTTAGCTAGCTAAGTAGTTAGAGGCTAGCTACCTACCTCTGAAAACTGTCGTCAACAAGTGTTGTTAAAGACTTTTCCCATGGTTCTGCAAGAAGCCTCTGTTTATAACCTCCTCTGTACCCCAACACACATAGCTAGTTTGTAATACATTATGCTGGTTCTAGCTATTAATATAATAGCAACTAGCTACCTACAAGTATATACGTATATACTGTGTGTCTGTTTTCATCAAGGACTGCCAGGACACTCAAGTTTAAATATGGTTGTAGAAATACATATTTTCATCAGTGTGATTGGCAGGAGCAACAACATCATAAATAGAGATCATCATGTACAGGAACCAAACAGACTTCACTGATGGTTTCACTGACAGGTTTCAACCTTTATTGTAATCAAAGGATGTGTCCATGCTACGCATAAAAATGGACAATCTTTCTGTTCTCAGCAGCAACTTTTTAACGCATGCAGTATTTTTGAACTAGGGATTTCTGTGTGCAATGAAATGTGCTGCGAATAAGAAACAAATAACTGAGAATGGTTTGCTTTTTTCTGTATAAGACTTATACTATATATAGTATACTTTAAATCTAATTTGCATTAAAATTTGTTTGCATTCAAACATATTTGAACCATCAAGGAAAAGGACTGGGAGAGGAGCTGCATTTACAACAAAATTAATTTTCAAAAATTTTTAGAACAAATTTAAGATCCTCTGAATTTTTTTCGTAATTTTTATTTTGTATATAAGCCTTTCTTAATTTATATAACCATTTTGTTAGTGCGCATGCCTGGTAGTCTTTTGACGTAGAATCGTTAGCATGAAAAAGATAAGCCATATTACAATTTGGAGGGAAGAAAGTTTGATTTTTGAGGAAAACAGTGCATGTGTGATGTTCATAAATTACAAATCACTTTGATATACTAAAAATTGAGTACAACCATAATTTAAGTTACATCGTTTGGATTTTTTAAATGGCTTGATTGAAAAGGAAAATATGAAAGTGCAGGGAAGCATATTGCAAACCTCTTCATCATTATTTTATATACAAATTCATTCGTACTCGAACATTTTTGCAAAACACAAGCCATAAATATGAACTTGATTTTCCGTCAATTCCGTGATTTTCTGTTACCTCAATTCCCCAAAACAAATTATTGTGCTCGCTAGACGACCGTGGCGTGGGTTTGAACGCGGAACCCTTAAATTCAACGAACCTTAGGATTCGCTGCCCGATGCGCTACCAACTGCGCTACGCCCCCCTACGCTACCAACTGCGCTACGCCCCTTGCACCATGTTTGGGCAGCAAGTATTGAGTAGTCTAGGCAATAAGAGTTCATTCTTATGAAAAACTTACTATACACAGGATTTTTTTTTAAAAAAGACAGTCCAATCTTCATTGTTTATCATAGCAAAACCCAAACAAAAAGTGATATAAAAGCATTAATCATTTAAGCATTTTTACCACAGCTAGAGAAAAGGTACTGGCTTCAGAAAAAGTCCACAACATCATATTTCTGTTCTGGACATTTAGTGTTGCTTACAGTTCTGAGTTGGTAACGAGACAACAGAGTGCTTTGATTGAGCTACCCTAACCTACCTAGCCAGCTAACTGGCCATAAAAATAACATAAACAGCATATACCAACCTCAACATTATAGCAATGGAAAGCTACTGTTTCGAAAAACCATAACAAAAAATAAAAATTTTCAAATAGCTATCTAGGTCTGTAAACTTCACCCCACAGTCCACATCTACGAGAATGTAAGCCGTAACTACTTTCGATTTCGAATAGAAACAAAATGTTTAACCCGACTCCTTGAACGCGAATTATAAATTCTGGATATTTTGAAAAAAAAAAAAGAAAGAAAGAAAAAAATCGATTTACGAACTGTACTAGGCTGATTTTCAAAACAGATTCAGGCTTGAAAAATGTTTTTAAAAATCAGACTTATCCCTAGTCTAATAGTTGAGATGAGGTAAAGCAATTCGAAGCGCCTAAAATATTGGAAATTTAATCGATTCATGTAATTGTTTAAAAAACAGGAGTTCGAATTTTTTTGAGTCGAAGGCTCAGGTATGAAAGAATGAAAACCTTATGAAAACCATATCTATATCTATATTTTATATTTTGAATTCTTAATTGTGTAATCTGAAACCACAGCCTAAAGAGTGTCAACCACAGCCTAACTTTGCTCAGATCTTATAACTTGCATAATGATAAATAATAATGAAAGATCCCTTTTTTATGTATTCTTTTAAAACAATAATTTGGGTTGCCTTATGGCCTACTAGAATGGTTTCCTTTTTGACGGCGCCATCATTGACAATTTCACTGAATGTGTGCTACTTAAAGAGTCTCTAACATAAAGAAATGAATGAAATGATTGCTTTGCCTCGATTTTTTAATTCTCTCAATTCTTGTAAATCATGTTGATTGCAGTTTGGGACATCGTGCCATTGATAAACATTAAATGGCAGAGGCGATATTGGTGAGTAAATTGCAATCGATTAGGGAAAACATTTTCTTTTGAAAAAAGTTCCACTTATGTTGTGATGTAAAATAATGCAATAAAAAGAAACTTTAGTTATTCCTCTTTACTTCTGCAGAATTATTTTTGTCAGAGAATATGAGATTTTGATGATTACTTTAGATTAGAAAAACCATCCATCTGAATGAAAACGCCTTCAGTTAGAAAATCTAGTGTGACATTGATGAAAACAACACAAACTATGATTAATTCTATTTGGATAGAAGCTTAATGCAGCAGACTTCACGAATGCATTAATGATGCAAATATTTCTCTACACAGCCATCAATAAAAATAATTTCTTGTTGATCATTGAGGCTGGTCGGTGTGACTGCTCAGATCTCAAAGAGAAGCAGTTTGCAGAAGTGATTCTTTTCGTCCAGATTATTGTTTTCAGCTCGTAGAGAAATACAGGGGAGAGCCTGCAATTGTCAAAGAGATTTTCTTCACTTTCATCAAGATAGTAAATACATCGAAACTTTAGTATTTTGTCAATCCTCTTACCTTCCTCAAAAATACCACGAAAAAAATTCAATTTTCGTTTTCATTTTTCTTGTTTTGCGGGAGGTGTGTTTGGAATAGTCTGAAGTTTTTTTTATAAAATTTGTTTTTTCTTCCTTAGTATTTCTGAAAACTTTATTTTTGACAAAAAGTAACCTGAAATTAGCGAGGTTGAAGAAAAAAATTTTTTGTTCAAGATTGGTGCTTTGCTATTACTTTGGCATTCGCCTAGTACCGAGGTGCATTTCATGGCGGTATTTGAAAATGTGTTATCAAGTAATAGGTGAGTTGTCGTGATAATGACAAAATCAATACTTGCTGAACAAAGATATATTTTTCAAAGTTGTTTATATTCAAAGGTTAATATAAAGAATATTTATCATAGACTAGAAAGACTATTGACTGGAGAGTAAAGAACATTACTTAGTGTGCAGTGCCTCTTAGACCCCCCTTGAAAAATGTCACCCACCCTTAAAAATGTTTCTTATGACCCCTCCTTCCCTTCTTGGTAGAGAACCTCCTCCCTCCGAGACTACTTTTTTCAAGAGCCCCACCCAAAAACGTTTATCTGTTTTAAAAAGTGGTAGTCATGATGGGTTACTAAAGTTTTACTCAAAAAATAGATTCCATTTTGGTGTTGAAAATAACAGTTTGTAGCTTTGGAAGGATAACTTTGCTGACTTTTCATTCATATGAATTGATAATTATATTGATTTAATTACATTTCTGTAAGTTCTAAGGAGGAACAAGAAACACTCCCGAGAGGCCGAATGCCCGAGGTGTATGATAGGGTGTATAGAGTTT
>JANSTP010055454.1:0-14269 GCA_025330745.1 Cladonema radiatum
TATTGGGAAAGTAATAAGCTAAATTCGATTGGGAAGGGGCCGCACTGCGGCCCTGTATTTCCCTAGATTACACCCTGCTTTCTTAAGACATCAGGCAACTCATAGGTAGCCTGGCGATTTTCCCTTTTCTATGTATGCAATAGTTAGACTGTTAGCTATGTACAAATTAATTTGTTTATTTATTTATTTACTTATTTACTTATTTATGTATTTATTTATTTACTTATTTATTTTGAATTACAGGTGTAGCTCTTGAAAGCTTTATATGAGTTATGTCTACACGCATAATGTTATATAAAGATATTTTAATATTTTATGAAATAAAATGTTACCATTACTATTACTTGTTTGAAAAATAATTTATTATCTTTCAACAGGGTTCGAAAATTAGCCTTCCCAACTTCCCAAGGCTAGTGGAAAAACCTGGCAGACCTCCTCAATTTCCTCGTCACTTTCTGGTTGGGACTGTTAACTAAATATCTTGATTAGCATTTGCTAAAGTTAAACCCAAATTAAAATAAAATATATATTCATCCGATTAAAAAAGAAACTCTAATGATCATTAAACCATATGTTATAGGAAAGTTTAAAAATCAAAATTGATTAAAAATAGTTTTCTTCAACTTCAGTTAAAGTTTCAAGAGAATGTTAAGATCATTATCAATCCTTTCTTCTAAAAATGAGGTCAAACTTAATGTTTTTTGTTAACTAAAATATATTTCAAATGATTTGAAGATTGTACAAGAAACACATTGAAATTGAGGAAAAATGTCAAACTTGCTCAATCAGTTGGCGAGACTGTAATATTACGACAATAGAGTCCCGATGGCAAGCCCTTTGTAATCACTAATATTCGAACCCTGTACTTAAAAATTTTCTTGTTCTAAGAAGATATCAAACATTTAAAATGTATGTGTTTTTTTTTTTAGGTTGCGTTGAAAAATTCATTGAGATATTTCCCTTCTCATTTGCATAATGATCTCGCTGAAGAATTTGTCCATGAGCTACGACAACATGGACATATATACATGTATCGATTTCGTCCTAATATTGAAATGAGGTATAATTTACTTCTATTTTAAGGAGCTTTTCCTTCAGTTATCCTCAATTTGTCCGTAATATGAGGCGTAGAATAAATTCCATTGTCAGAAAAAAAAGAAAAAAAGAAAAGAAAATGATTTTAAAATGCAAAGTTAAGAGGCTCATGTTCTTATGTATCTTTTGTGGACTTAACTTGTCTACAGGATCTTTCTGTCCATGATGTATAAACTATTTATACTTTTTACTGCTTTTCAGAGCATATCCAGTGAATGAATATCCATGTCGAACTCATCATGCTGCTGCTATTATGCATATGATTATGAATAATTTGGATCCTCGAGTTGCTCAAGTATGTATCAAGCCTCATTTGTGAACACAAAAAATAACTTAAATCAGTTTAAGCATTTTAGGTCCATCAATTGAAGTCCATTTAAGCATCATAATTCAGGAGCGATTGAAAATCCTTATGTGTAAACAGTTACATCTATCAGTATTGGCTTGTATGGAATAGTAAATAATTGACAGCATCATCACAGATTCAATTTCTCTGAAATCTTAACCTCATTCTTTGCTGTTTGAGAGATTTAAGTTGTTATTCTCACAAAAGGATTTACTTTTCATTGTCGAAACTGTTTATTGCTTTGTGTTAAACCATAATCACTTTGTGTTCCTATAGTTTCCCCATGAACTTGTCACTTACGGAGGGAATGGACAAGTTTTTTCCAATTGGGCACAGGTAAAGAAATGTTTTTTTTTCTTCTGTCAATTTTTTTCTACCCTTTGATGCTAATTTCAATTTGTTTTCCATCTCTGCTTTTTTTAGTTTTGGATAGTGATGCATTATCTTTCCATTATGACTGAAGATCAAACATTAGCTATGTATTCTGGTCATCCAATGGGTCTTTTTCCAAGTTCTGCTAATGCACCACGAGTTGTAATCACTAATGGAATGGTACATTATTTATTTACATTTATTGCTGACCTTTGTAAAACTGTTTAATAGGATTCATTTTTCAGGTTTTTACACAATTATTATTGGTATATGAGTATCTAATAGCCTATACAATTATAATAGACTATTGACTATTGACTAATAATATAATAGACTATTGTATAGTCTATTAGACAATTTTAAGCTGTTTTTATTCTAAGTGTTTTTGATTTATTTAATATATTGAAACAAGAAAATGACAAATTAGCCTAGCATAGCCAAGCCGCTTTTCTTTTAAAAAGAAATTCTCAAAAAGTAGAAAAATATTGTCTCACCACTGGGCGAAAAACGGCTTGGTTCGATTTGGAAGAGAAAACAAAAGTATTGTTTGTTTACTTTTAAAAACCCAATCAAATCATAATGTTTTGAAAACATTCCATTACCATTGTTTTGCTCACGAGTCTATTGGTAGTATTTTCTTTTAAGAATCTTTTTAATTGGAAGATTATTTGCAACTTGTCAATATCTGAATTCATTGTTTTATGGAGCAATGACAATGCTTGCTTCATTTTCTTGTTGCAAAATGTCATGAGTTTCCTTGCTTGAGTTGAACTAAACTATTTTGTCGCCCTTTAATAAATTTTTACTTTGACTTCTCAAACTGAAACTTGTAAGAAGAGAAAAGAGTTTAGCTATGCTAGACTACTGACAAATAAGCTCGAAAATCAAAACATGTAGATATTGAAAAGCATAGATTTGCACAGACAACAAATTTTCTTTGTATTGAACTCACATCTAGAGTAATGTAATTGCATTAACAAAGTTTGCAATATTGAAAAGACTCAATGAATGAAAGTTTTAAAAATTTGTCATTACAAGATCAAATTATCATACACAATTATCATACAAAAACTGAATTGTTGAAACAAGTGTGGATTTTACTGACATTGTGTAGAAAAACGTTAAAGATTTTCAATTCTTGAAGAGTTTTTTAGAGATTGAGTTTTAAGAAATGCATATTAATAAATGACTTGATGCATTTGAATGAAAGTTAATTTGATCACCATTTAACATCGCAATATAGGTGATACCAAATCATTCATCAACGGAAGATTACGATAGAATGTTTGCTCTTGGTGTTACAATGTACGGCCAGATGACAGCTGGAAGTTATTGTTACATAGGACCTCAAGGAATTGTTCATGGTACAACTGTGAGTAAAATCAATCATTTTATAATTAAAATATTTTTATTAAAATTTTGAGCGTTTTTTTAAATTTTCTTACATTTTTTCTTATGTCATAAAACTTATATTGTAGTTAACAGTTGCAAATGCTGGTCGAAAGTATTTAGGAACAAATGATCTGGCTGGTAAGGTAGGTACTATTATCTTTGCTAACTCTTGTTGTACTTTCTTATAGAATGTGGAGATTTGGTGATTTTTCGTTCTTATAACAGTCACACTTTCCCATACTATAAAATGCATTGAATGACCAAAATCAAGGAAGTTTAGTACCAATTACTGTCAAATTACCGTTTCTAATGAGCAGCCACTTCTGAAAATGGCCAGTACTTTTTCTAAATAATTTTTACTACATTGTTCAAGTTTTGTGCTAAGTAAATATTAGACGGTAATATGATTTCATTTTTTCTAGCTTTTTGTCACTGCTGGTCTTGGTGGCATGAGTGGTGCACAAGCAAAGGCTGGTGTTATTGCAGGCTGTGTGACTATTATTGCTGAGGTAAATGTTGAATAGATTGAACTCCAGAAAAATTAATAGCCTTAAATTCGATATCTTGTTGATGATAGATTTTCCTTGGAATTTTTGTGTTAGTGGGGTCAGAAGTTAGTAAATTTTGTTTAGTCTCTTTTTGATTTCTGCGACCAAATGCCTTCCAGCTGTATTCTGATTTCCAAAGTGGGCCCGGGTATGAAAGCCATAACTGACTTTAGTGTTCCTAGCACAATAAGACTCTCAGAGAAGATATTGTGCTCACTAGAACACCTGAGAGGGATTCAAAACAGGAGTAATGAGGTTCTCATCCTAATGTGCTACCATTTCACTTTGTCCCCATTTATTTTGCCCAGATCGTATTCTGTTATTATTTAATTTATGTTTGTAAAATGTGACAATCTAATAATTATTATCTGTTACTTTTGCTTTCAAGATTTCTAAAGAAGCTGTTCATAAAAGATTCAACCAAGGGTAACTTGTTAATATGTTTACTTATAGCTCATACAATTTTACGATGCAAAAATATAAATTCTTTGTATTATATTATCCCATTGTCAAATTGAATCTTCTTGCTACATATGCTTACTCTAATTTTTATCTATCAAGCTTTCTATTTACAAGTCTTGCCAAAACCTGTCAATATTTTACAGTGAAATACAGTGAAACCTGTATAAGGCTGCCATCCTTAGGGACCAAAAAGTGGCTGACTTAGAGAGGTTTCACTGCAGTGCATACTTTAACGTCAGCAACTTTCGCGGGAAGAAATTTTCGCGGTTTCGTGGTTTTTTAGTCTTTTTGCGAAAGTTTTTTCCCGCAAATTTTTTCAAAATGGCTTTACCGCGAAAGTTTTTTCCCTCAAAATATTTAAAAAACAAATTTTTTTAAAAAAAAATTCATTAACTTGCAGAAATTGATAAAAAAATTAAAGAAATGGGGTATTTAATTCCAACATTTTCTCTTGATATTTCTCTCTCCGCAAAAGTTTTTTGTATATTGCTCAATCGCCTAAGTTTTTTCCCATGAAAGTTTCTGACACTAAAGTAATAGCAACTTTGAACCAAGTAAAATGAAAAAATTCCAAAATTAACTTATTGCCAATTGAAATTGAAAAATATACAGTATTACTTTGTTTCAGATGGCTTTGTGTAATTGCAGAAAATTTGGATGATCTGATTGAAAGAGCAAGGTATTTCCATTTCATTTCTGTTTGAATATTTGCTATCATCGATGTTTAGTAGATCTTTATTTTTTATTCTACAGACAAAGAAAATGAAATCAAAGTCTTTTTATATATATTTTTTAGAAAATATAGCCGCATCTAAAAAACATCAAGAAATATTATACTTAAGAAATAGCTTACACGAAAGTAAATTCAGTTCTATACCATGTGTTTCTAGGAAAGAAGGAGGTTTTCACATGTGAATTTTAAACTCATCATTATTGTTAATCTCTTGAAAACCTTTTAGTACGGAAAGAGTAAAAGGTGCTGATAATTCATATGATTTTCATCATTTCCTGATATGTGTATATAAATGTTTATTGAAACTTATGATTGATTAAGTCAGCTTTTCCCACCAGAGTCACATTCAACAACATATCATTATATTACATCCATCAAATTATCAAATGTTTGTTTCAGATTATCAAAGAAAGAAAAGAAAGCTATTAGTATTGGTTACCATGGAAATGTTGTTGATGTATGGTAGGTATCAATATTTTGAGTTTTTACAATTTTTTGTATTTTCTTGTGATAGTTATTATTAAATATATTTTATAAACATAAAGATATGTTTGTATATATTTGCATATTTGAATTTATATAGTTGATATGTCAGTATTTGTTTTGATCTCAGTTTTGTTTATTTATTTCATGACTCCTTGCACTTTCCATCTTGCAAGGCGGGTTTTATAGCAGAGGTGCTCAAAAGCTTTCCTGGCCTAGTCATGAACAAAATTTTTTAAAAAACTCATACTATATATTTATATTTTATAAATATAAGTTCAAATATAAGTTTTCAACATTTCATAACATATTTTAAAAAAATTGACATCAAAATCCTTTCTAGTATTGAATAAATTGGACTATTGACAAGTAGTATTTAACCACGTTTTTGAGACCAGGTTTTGATTGGTACACCATCATTGCCCACCATTTTCAGCTTCATTTGTTATAATCGTAAGTAATG
Source organism: Cladonema radiatum (assembly GCA_025330745.1). Lineage (NCBI taxonomy): Eukaryota > Metazoa > Cnidaria > Hydrozoa > Anthoathecata > Cladonematidae > Cladonema > Cladonema radiatum. Next base: position 5,895 of record JANSTP010055454.1, read on the forward strand.
CTCAGTGTCCTAAGTCATGACATGCAAAGCAATCACTGGGGTTTTGACAATTATCCAATAAAGTTGTATGGTGAGGTTGAGTTTAGGTGTTATAATTCTGAGTTGTGGTTTGATAGAGGTGTCTGCATTTTCAATTTATTAGAGACAAAGGAAGTCGGAACACAGTAGTGTATCTTTTATAGTTGATTTTTAAATATTTTAAATGCATTTATAAACTTCTTTACAGGGAAAGACTTGCAAAGATTTATAATGATACTGGCGAATGCTTAGTTGACTTGGGATCAGATCAAACATCTCTTCATAATCCATTTAATGGAGGCTACTATCCGGTACAGGTAAATGAAATTGAAAATTTGTTATATATCAGTTTAAATAAAGAACCGTTTCAGAACAACACTCCCAGGCCTGGTCGTAAGAAGTGTGCGATCATACATCCTTACAGAAAACTGAATTCAGTCAGGACTGTGGCTTTCTGATAATATGTCATGAGTGTGGCCATGATAATAGGTATTTTGGCAAAGAACTTATAAAATGAATCTATAATTTATGGAGGAGGGTGATGTTTACTCGCCTAATGATTTTCCAATGACCAGGTCTGATTCTAAAAATTTTCTGATCACCGTGATGCAACAGAAAGTGCTAGATAAGTTACTGTGGCATGTGTCATTGTATATGTGTCATTGTGTGCATGTTATTGTGTTATAATCGTCAATTGCATGTTATCGAGCCAAAGCAAGCTTCCTATAAAACTTATAAGAAAATATCTTTTTATAGTTTTAACTTCCTATAATATATTATAATTCCCTATAGTTTATTATTTAGTAGCAATTTATTTCGTATTAATAATTTCTTTTATACATGCATGCATTTTTAAATTAGTTATCTTTTGACGAAGCAAACCATATGATGTATGAAAACCCAACAAAGTTTAAAAGTCTTGTTGAAGAAAGGTAGTTAACATTTTTTTTTTTTTTTTTTTTTTTTTTGTCAAAAAAAGTTTTTTTCAGGTATGAGCCTAGTAATTATTTCCTGATTTTCGTTTTTATTCATTTGGGAAAAGCTTTTTTTTCCTTCAATTCCCAAATAATTTGAGACAATGTATGAATTCGCAATGTATTATTAATCATTTTCTATTTGGATCCAAATTTCGCTCTGAATCAATGTATCCCTGAGGTAGCTAAATTATATTGCAGGAAACTGAATAAAATTCTTGATCTTGATCAAAGCAATACCAAATATGTTAAGTTCTAATTTACTCCAATAATTGCATGCTTTAGTTGTTATTATTGAGTAATGCTTTTCCAACTAATGAATTTCCAAAATTTCAATTTCGAAAAGTTCTTATATTTGAATACCCTTTAGTTCTGACAGCATTGTGTGTTCAAATTATTTTTCTGCAGTTATCATTTTATGATGTGTTTATTCAGTCTTCGGCGACAGGTGAATGCAATCAACAAACTTGCAGACGGGGGTATGAAGTTTTGGGATTATGGAAACGCTTTTCTTTTGCAAGCTAGTAAAGCAGGTAAACATTTTTTTTTGTTAAGAATTTTTACCTGAATCATATTTCTGTTGAGGTAAAGAACTTATAACAGATTGCAGAATTCATTTCAGTTTGTAAAAGAGCTTCTTAACTAATTATGGACTTAACTGAATTTGATGTCACCAAAGAGGCTAAAGTTGCTGCTCATACTCTTTTACTTTGATATAAAATTTTTCATAATTGTCTCTAATGTAGTCATGTTTTGAATTATATCTTTTTATCGTCTTCTCACAGGTGGTAATGTTGAAAAAGAAGGAGCAATTCAAGGAGTATTCAAATATCCCACTTACGTTCAAGATATCATGGGGTATGTAGAATCTTTTCCTTCGGGAATTCGTTTTCAACTGATACACTCTTTTAAGGAATGTTTGTAGTTTGATTATTTAGTGCTCCGAACTATCTGAATATTAATATGTTTATTTATTGCCGAAGTTTACAGAAACATTATGTCTATTAGCCCAAATTAAGGACTGCTGGATGCCCAAAAAACCTGTTGACGACGTAATATATCCTCATTTTTTGTCTTAAAGGTCTAGGTAATTTTTACCCCTATTTCTTGAATTTAATATTTTCCAACTTTATAATTTCCCAAAACTTGACTAATTGTCAATTGTCAAGTTTAACTTAGGGTCATTTGTCCTATATTTTCATGATAAAGTTTATATATATTTCCTCTATTATATAATTTATAATTATATTTATAATTATATAATTATATCTCAATCTTTTCTATTGTTTTTGTTTCTAGAGATATATTTTCTTTGGGATTTGGACCGTTTAGGTATGTAGTTACATTTTTTCATGTAGATCATTTTCTGTTTTCACAACTTTCTTTCTCCATTTCTACTTTTTTTCTTTCTTTTTTTTTTTTTTTTTTTTTGAAGATTTATTTTAATTTAAAAGAGAAATATTTTCCAGATGGGTTTGTGCATCAGGTCTTCCTTCTGATCTTGAAGAAACTGATCGTATTGCTGCTCAAGTTCTTCAGAAATATTTGGAGAATGGTAGGTCTTCCATTTCTTAATCCTTTTTATTATTATTCTGGATTAACCAGTAGTTTTACTGTCATCATTAATTGTTTTAGTTAATGCTGTCTGTAACTCAATTTTATTTGGATTGAGAGGAGAAGAAAAGGGAAATCTCTCTAAGATCCTTGTAAACGTTTTGTACAGTAATATCTTTAATATTTTCCCCTCAGCTATTCATATTGTCTGATTGGCTAAGAAGTGATCATGTCTCTTTCCAGCCAATCATGTATTACTAGTACTGTGAAGTATTTATTACTATATGACTCACATATTTTGATGTTACTTTTGTAGTTTACTCTCTGTTTACGTCATTATTTGTTTTGATAATTTTTAAAAATTTTTTTACTCAGCTTTTGGTATAGCCTACTCATTTTCACATCTATATACCTAAAATAGATATGGTAAATATCCTTCTTAATAAGATAAAAGAATGATTGTCTATTGCCATGTGTTAACCTTGTAAATAGTTTTTGGGAGAATGGGCAAGGGGTCAGTTTTGGGGAAGGGTAGGGCTTATAGAGTTCTCATTATAATTGGGTTTAGAGGAAAGGATGCGGGAAGAGGTGTCTTGTTAAGACAATAAATATTTCTCATTAACTTTTTCAATTTTTTATCAAGGTTACATTTTCTCTAGTTTTGGCATATTCTTTTATGAATTACAAAAGGTTCTGTTCCTTCTTTCCCGTTGGTTTGGGGGAGGACTTATACTGTTACCCGTTTTGAAAACAAAGACATTGGCAACCAAATGTTTTTATCTTTCTTGGAAAAGAACTGTTAACTTTCTAATGTCTTACTAAATCTCTGAAAAGCCTTGTCATCGTAACTCTATAGCATTATTATTAAAGAGTAAATAAAGTCGGCAAAATCCTCAGGACAATATTAATGCTAATCGCTATACCTGATAAACATTTCTCAGTTCGTTGAAGTAACCAACAACATTGCTCAGTTTCTAACACTTTTAGAGAGCAATTTTTCATTTTAGTTCCTGAAAGTGTGGCTTATCAAGTTAAAGATAATTTGAAATGGATACAAGAAGCTCAGAAACATAACTTAGTAAGTTCAGTGTTGTCTTTTCTGTTACCCACTTTCTTACACCACCGAAAGTGTGAAGAATGGTTTTTTACCAAAATTCGGTCCTCTAGAAAACTCTCCATAGCACTGTTACAAGTGTTAAGAACAGTGCGACAATGGACTGTTGGTTAGGTCATTGCATTAGTAAAATTTGTTATTTACACTGCAATTTCCTCTCATCTTTTTTTGAATTCATTGTAGAGCATTTTTCGTACAACGATTATCAATGGACGTTTTGTTTGGAATTTCATGCTTATTTTAAATTCATTGTTAATATGCCGATTGAAATTGAGGATATTAAAGTTAAAAGTTTTGATTATTTGACCAAGGGGGGGAATTACTATCATACACGCGTATGAAAGAAACAACTTTAGAAATTAGAATCCATTTTTAAGTGTATTTTAGGAATAACAGAGATGCTTTATGATTTTCTGTAAAAGCAATCAATTTTCAGGTAGTCGGATCACAAGCTCGTATTTTGTATTGCGATCAAACGTGTCGTGTCAATATTGCTGTAGCATTCAATAAAGCCATAGCTGACGGTACCGTCAAGGTAATTTGAAGAATTTTGTGTTGATAATAAAACAACTCTTAGGGCGAACGCTCGAGCCTAATTGTTTATAAATGAAATGATGCATATTTCTATTCAAATTCATTTTAGTTTTGTGCATAATTATAACACAAAAACGTCATAGAGGGAATAAAGATATTTGAGTGATAAATGTTGTATTTTGTAGGGAAACATTGTATTGAGTCGTGATCATCATGATGTCAGTGGTACGGATAGTCCGTTCAGGGAAACGTCAAATATTTACGATGGATCTTCATTTTGTGCAGGTTATTATATCATTATGTTTATACAACTTCACCCTGTTTCTCCTAGGAAAAGAAAATTCTGGAAAAAGTCACAAAGTATTAGGTGATAGGTTATTGTAGTTCGGAAAACACGAAACAAAAAGTTATAGAAGAGTGGCACGATGTTCCCCACTCCCAGAAGAAATAAGGCTATCCTTTTCTTTTCTGTCCTGTCCTGTTCTACATGTTTTACTCCTTCTGTCATACTGTATGCTATCTGCGTATGGTGGTTTTTCCCCATAAATTATGTGTCCTCTGTGTGCAGGTTTATGAGTCCAATGAATAATTAATGTGTAATTTCCATAATTGCCCCTTGTATTTTGTCTCTCTTATATATTTGTGTATTGCCTTTAGTGATACTACTTTTATATTTGGTATTCTTTGTTTTGTGAATTGTGAGTTTTCTAAGATTTGAGTTTCTTTTTAGATATGGCAATTCAGAATGTAATTGGTGACTCATTTCGTGGAGCCACTTGGGTAGCCATACACAATGGTGGTGGGTGTGGTTGGGGTGAGGTTATCAACGGAGGTTTCGGATTGGTTTTGGATGGGTCAAATGTAAGTGCTTCAAATTTTCCATTTTTGCATGCATATGTTGCATATGTTTGCGTTTTCAAGGACTTTCTCAATGTTATTTTGTTTCTGTTTAACTCTATTTCACCTGATTTTCTTTGTGGCTTTGTACAAAATTTATCTAGGAACATTTTCATTTAAAGTCTCCCCACCTTTTATTAAGGGCATCCTAAGATATGAAGCCACTCCCCCACTCACCCGCTGTATTTAGATCAGAATAAAACCTAAGTGAAATAGGAATATATTTAATTATCGGCCTATTTGATTCATTTATGTTATGATTTTATGGTTTTCATAAAAATTGAAACATCCGAATCTGACAATTTAGCTACTTTCTTTTATTTTAAGCTGCATGGTATTTAAAATTTAAGCAGAAATTTTCATTAAAGTCTTTTTAAGAAAACAGCTATATAATTAAGTTGATTTTACAAATGGCATTAAGGTCATTTCCCGTATGGTATAACTCTTGAAAATTTTCTTGACAGGAGGCAAGTGAAAGAGCATCATCGATGTTGTCATGGGATGTTATGAACGGGGTATGAATGAATTTTTCTAACCACGTAGAACCCATTCTCCTATCCACCCAGTAAATAATCAACTGATAAACACCCTAAAGACGAAATGTCTTTTCGTGCTCGTTTTATAAATAAATTAAAAAGGCCAAACCTTGCAAACAGGCGTTCTAAATCGCATAGTGAACCCCCCCCCCCCTGAATGATATTTAAAACAAACCCCCTAAGCGATTTTCATTCAATTGTTGTATAGGTTGCTCGCCGTGCTTGGTGTGGGAATGATTATGCCCAAGACACTGTGACTCGCGCGATGGATCGCGATAGCAAACTGAAAATCACGCGTCGACACGATGTGAAAAACGTAGAATCACTCGAAAATCTTTTGTCCAAATAGTAACATGACAAATGTCTTTCAACACGAAAATAATGATAAATATTCTTACCGCTTAAATATCTTTTAAAGTTTGTATAATTATTTTAGTTGTGCATTTTATTAAATAGAAATTGTAAGTAATATTTTTGATAAGATTGTATAAAATTTTTTATTAACTCAAGCAATTTGACAACGCGAAAAATGTAGTTGTAAGAAATCATATCAAGGATAATTTTATGCTTCATTTTGTTGACCTAAACCTGCCTTTTATATAAGTGAACGAGATCTTCTGGACTATCTATTTGGTTTGAGTAGCATTTTTATTTTTATTTGATATTCCATAATCCCCGTATTGAAAGGACGTGGAAATGCATTTTCGATTTTTTTTGGTTTTTCAAAAAAATTGTCAATTTGTTGGCAATTTGTGAGAAAAAGTTTATGTTTTTATATTTTACACAGATAAATTTTCTTGTGATAATATTGTTGCCAGTAATTATTGTTTTTATAATAGATGTTGTATAAGCACTTATAGGGCTTAAAATCAAGTTATGATTGCCCCTTATGATTTTGGTGTGAATGAAAAATACGTAAATAGAAGTAATATTGATTGCAATGAGAGATTCTTAAAATCTTCCTAACAATATTTAAAGTCATCTTGCTTCAAATATCGTTTTTTGAGAAGTGTAATGGATTTTCTGCTCCAGCATGCCGGTTCCTTCTTTTAACGTTTTTACCCTCTATGTCATTTAAAACCGAAATTAGCAATGGATTTTCGATATCAATGATTCCACTCGACTCAGTCTTTTTTCGACGTACTTTGTTGTTCTTTATTGCCAACGAATGCAATAGTGAGCACCGAGCTCAAATATTGTGTTTGTTTTCTCTTATGGAGATAAATAAATCTTATAAAAATACCTTTTGTTGCTTTCACGGAATGCGGGGTTTCCTTTGACGTCAATCAAACTTATGTAATATTTAACAATAAGCAATTCATTTAGGCGGAACTCGAGCGTTTGACTGCTATTGAGGAAGCTGGTACAAAAGCTTACTTTTAGGCATATTTTCATCTAAATTTAAAAGCAAATAATCTTGTCAAGCTCTTCCAAGTATAACTATCACCATTGCATTTGATGTAAGACCTTTTAATTGTCGGACTGGCTGAGGATTAACAACCAACTGAAATGTAAAATTTTTTATATGAAGTAACGTTGATTTTTTTAAAAGTGTGTATTTCATATCGCTTTATTGTTTTTGTGCTGCTTCGCTTATATTTAACCCATAGAGTTAACTATATAGCTTACATTTATCCCCATATTTGTACTGACTCTATGATTTAACCCAATTCGCTTGGGTATTTTTGATCCTCCGGTTCATAGGCTCTTAATTTCTTGGAGACCTTACGTTGCTTGAATAGACTACGTCATGCAAGTGCACTTGCTAGCTACTTGTAGCAAAAACGGTGTAAAAATGAACTCGGTCAACCATAGCCATTATAGACTTGGCCAATCTCCAGTATTCTATGTTTTGGTGGCTCTAAAGCGCTAAGTTTTCTGCTGAGACTTTTCGAAATATTCCAAAAGAAGATTCTACAGAATTTTTTGCATATCAGTAGCATGTAAATTTGCGCTGTAAAAATCTGCGTTGATTTCTTAGAGAGTCGGTAGTTTGTATGTCAGATTGTTTCTTTGATAAGCATAACTAATCAACAGCTCTTTGTTCTTATGAACGTAGGATGGCTTACGCAGTTACTTTATATTTAAGTATATACGGAGGTCGGAAAGTTTATCATTAAATCATTAATTAGGATTACAATAGCATTAATCTACAAGGAACAAACCGAATTGAACGTAACGCAATAGCAAATCAAATGCATGATCTGAACTTTTCGGACATTGGTAATATTAAATAAAAAAAGAAAGAATTTTTCTAAAAGAATTATTACTATAGAAATTATTTCACTTTCGACGCTGTATACAGCTAGTCGCTATTAATATATAGCCAGTCAAGTTGCAAAAAGGTTCAAGATTGCTCCCAAAAGAATACGGTTTCGGTCATAACATCATAAAGTTCCAAGCTCGGTCTTACCCATAGACTTACCAGATATCAGTCTAGCATGCACATTTTTCCGCAGTAAAATCTAAGCATTGTCGCAAAATCACGATCACTTTTTACTTGATCTACGGGCAATAGAAAAAGTTATCTTGATGATTCTACAAAATTTCACTAGTTTCCCGTAGCACACTTTTCCTGTACTTCAGGGGATATGGGCTCTCCATGGAGCGCTTTCAGAGAAAACACTGGATAGGGTGGTATTCGAGCTCTTGAACTCGACATTCCTACCGCACTCTTTGTTAGGCGCTACCAGTGGCACTAGGAATGCCAAGACCTAGACTAGCTCTAGTCAATTCTTGAAAAATTGA
>JANSTP010055565.1:0-34851 GCA_025330745.1 Cladonema radiatum
TATGGTGTAGCAATTACTATTGTTGGCTTGATGATCGCTTTGAAATTTCTCTAGTGCCACCATGTGAGAAACATAGAGCCCCTTTGAGACATTGTCTTTAAGGGTTTTTTTTATGTTTGAAGGGGCTTTGCCCCCATAGCTGTCAAGAGGGGTAAAATTGTGGTATCTCAAGAAAAAAGGATGGGATATGGGTGTGCAAGCACACCGTATCCCTATGTATCCTTTTTCCTTCAAACACTCCACAATTTTCCCTTGGTAAGGGCTTTTAAGCAACGCAGGTACAAAGTCCCCCCGTTGCTAAACGCGCCCTAACTCTATGACATCTATCCCCCCATTTCTTCCCAAAAGAAGTATGTCAAGTGCATGAACACAAGAAAAATACTTTTTTACGGAGGCAAGAAAATGACAAAGAAAAATATTCACGGTAAATTTTTAGAGCAAATACAGGAGCAGGTCAAAAAGGTGCATGCTGATGATTATGTTATGCCGTGGGACACTAGTTTACATACACCGCAAAATCCACTGACAGAAAAAGCGTACAATGGCATAAACAGGGTGATATTGTCATGTGACGCTTCTGATAGGAAACAACAACCTGTATACGCAACCTTTAAGCAATGGCAGAAACTTGGACACCCAGTATTAAAAGGGGCAAAATCTACAGTAATTGTACGCCCTCAACAATACAAACAGAAAATACAAAAGGATGGTGAAGAGGAAACGTTGCCCCGAATGATTTTCCTGCACTTTTGCGTTTTTCATTATTCGCAAGTGGAAGGATATACGCCAAAGACATATGAAAATAATACTTTTACAAGCGTTCAATCAATAGAAAACTTTATCAGCAAGGTTGGGGCAAAAATAGAGGAGGGCATAACGGCAAACTATAACAAAACAGAGGATTTTGTACAAATGCCTCCTAAAAGTAGTTTCATGGGAACAAGTACCAGCACAGCACAAGAGTCATATTATTCCACCCTTTTTCATGAGCTAATCCACTGGACAGGGGCAAAGCACAGACTGAACAGAAAGCAGCGCGCTGTAAAATACAGTAACAGCTAGGCACATAAGAGTATGATATTCTTCATCTACAAGTGTTTGACTCAAAGTTTTCTTTAATGTAGCAGACATCAGATTCTTAAAATCTCCTATCAACAACAATTTACAAACGGGCGCGACTATTTCAATTTCTACTGCTATAGTTTTTTCATTATAAAATATCCACGCCGCGCTAAGAATATTCATTCTTAAATTAACAGGTAGCTCAAGATAACGTGAATCATAACCAAAGGGCAGGTATCCTTCTGGAAAATCTGGCATATCCATTTGATAAACACTGTCTAAATCAAGAATTTCTTTTCGAACTGCTACACGCTCCTTCCAACTTTCTGCTAATCTCTTTAGGATTGTTTCAGCTTCTTCAGCCTTTGCATTATATTGTGTATACATATTCACGTTTCCTTTAAGTTGACTTAGCATATATTTTTTTTATCAAGAATTATTTATAATAGAAAAAATTAAATGATTTTTATTCTTTACAAGAAAGAATATTTTTTGACATACTCAAAATACCAAAGATAATCATATTTCCATTTCCACATTCTTGCTGTGTGATTTTTGTTTTGTTGGTATATCTCCTGTATTTTTCTCTGTTGTTTGTCCAACGGTTTCCCTATCCAGGTGTGCCACTGTATTTCCTTGTTTTACTATTTCAGCCATTGTTCTTTTGTCAGATAGGTCTTTGTTGATACCATCCCTGTGCGCTTCTATGGCTGTACGCTCTTCCCGCTTCGCTGTGATGGTTTTTTGTAGCTTGTCGATATCCGTTGTGGCAAAGAAGCAGCCATCTTTGGCGCGTGAGACCATGACAGTGAAATTTCTTTCAGTTGTGAGCATTTTATCGTTGGCATCAAAGTAGCCAACGGTTCTGTCACAAGTCATTCCTTGGGAACAGTGGGTTGTTACCACATAGCTATAGCTGATTGCCCTGTCTTTTAATTGTTGATTTTTTTTAGCAATAATACCTTCCCGTTGCATCCTGTGCAGTTTGCGTTGAATGTAGTGCAAAATATCCTGTTCTGTGATGGCAAAGCTGTTGCCTAAAACACCAAGATCTTTTGCCCATACAAAATTGCCAATACTTAAAAGAACAATAAGAGAAAGTAGGTATTTCATCGCTCTCTATCCCTGGTAACACATTGCTGTAGTAGTAAAAAACAGAAAAAGGGCACACGGTGTGACGTGTTAGAATCATCACACCGTGCTATCTTTATTCCACCATCAAATTTATGAAGGAGAGAGTGGAATAAAGAATTTCTGTGTCCAGACAAAGGGCTAAACATTAAATCACACCCCCTGAGGTAAGCCAAAGGCTAAAAACACCACGATAGAGGTTTGCATATATGTGTTCACTGGACTCCAGGGAAATACCATACATATACAGTACACCTGTTGCATACTTTTGAAAGTGCTTACCCCCATCAGACAACAATATTGTTCTAAGATTTTCTATTGTTAGGGTGTTGGTGTTGCGTAAATCTCTTAAAATATCTTGGACAATAACCCTGCACAAGCGCATATGGAAAGTACTGTCACGGTAGGGCTTAAACAGCTCACCTGTAAAATACTCTATCAGATTTTTGGTCAGGAGCATTGTTATCCCCCTGTGGAAAAAAGAGTGTATTATCTTTTAGGGACAATAATCAGAAACCACCTGCTGGAAAACGGCAACAACAGAATAGCAACTTTAGTTTTTATTGTTTATTTGGGTATAAAGCACCGTTCTAAAAAAGAAATACTACGCATTACAACTGTGCCAAGGGAAAATGACTCTCAATTGCTAAAAGACATTGCAGAAAAGAAAAACTGTTTTGCTGATATTTTTAACCAAAACTAGAATCCCAACTGTGACAAATCCGTCATAATAACGGAATACCACGAATTAAAAGAAGAGTCTTATAATCGATTAGATATAGAATGGGATACTTTTTACGGTGTAATTAGTCCTACATTGAGAGTTCGCACTGCTGTTGTTGGTTCGGTACTGATGATTTTTACCTTGTTGTTTCTATCTGTGTCAATTTGCAGGTGTATTTTTATATTTTGCAATTTTTCTGTTACCACTTGTGATGTGTTTCCTACAGCCTGACTAGTAGGGGAAAGCACAGATTTTATCACAGGGGGCTTTATGGTTTTTGTTGGTTGTTTTTCCGCTCCCTTGTTAAACCAACCGAATATTTTGCTGGCAAGACCAGCAATAATAGCTTTAAATGGGGCAAGGATTGCCTTAAATGCACCCAACAATGTGTTCATTACAAAACCCGCTACACTCTTGAAAATATTCCAAAAGCCCTTTATAAGGTTTTTCACGCCATCAAAATTTTTCCAAAGTTTGTAACCATGCCCGTAAATTGCTTGTGTCCTATTTTAAAAACCGTTATTTGTCGGTGCAACTCTTCCAATATTGCCAAGAAGCTGGTCAAATATACCAAGCTGTTTACCAGCGGTTTTTGTCTTGTTGTTACTAAATTTGATATTTACCAGATTCCTTTTATCAAACCGTTGTACTTTTTCCAAATACCCATTATTAAAGTACATCTCCACTATTCTAAAGGCTATAATGTACTTCTCTGAAAATCCATACTGTTTAGTTCTATAGGATATATAATACCAGTAATTATTGTCGTACAGTCCAATAACTGCAGGCTTTCCATATTTTTGATATATGTCCTTTTGTGTCATTCTTTGTTGTTTGATATTTTGTATATCCCTATCATTGGGGCTGTACCCATGGGTTTCAAAATGCTGTTGCGTTATAGGTGTGCACCCAGTTGCAAAAATGACAAAAAACAGTAAAAGTATCTTTCGTGTATATGTGGAATGTGTCATGTGTTGTACGGAATCTCCTAAAATTTCCCTGTGTGCGGGCAGTCTACACTATTACCCGCTTTTGCGCAAGATATGGATTGCTTTATCCCGTTCAAATATATGCAGTAATATACGCAGATTTCTTCCCCTGTTGGATGTTAGATGTGGATCCTTTTGCAATATGTGTTCAGCCTCTTTTTGTGCTGTTGTTAGGATATGTTTATCCCTATAAAGGTCTGCTACTTTCCATTCAGGCAAACCACTTTGTTTTGTTCCCAAAATGTCACCAGGACCTCTTAATTGTAAATCTGCTTCTGCTATTTTAAAGCCATCTTGATATTTCTGTAAAATATGGAGACGCTCTTTTATGACCGGTGTAATTTTTTTATACAGTAAAATACATGTTGCCGCCTTTTCCCCGCGTCCGATGCGCCCCCTTAGTTGGTGTAATTGACTGAGACCAAAGCGCTCAGCTTGCTCTATTATCATAACAGATGCGTTGGGTACATCAATTCCCACTTCTACTACTGTGGTTGCAACCAGCACTTTTATATGATTGTGTAGGAACTTCTCCATAATAGAGTATTTTTCGTCTGTCTTCATTTTCCCATGTATGAGAGCCACGTTACTGTCCCCCAGTATATCTGACAGATAGGCATATCTGTCTTTAGCCGCTGTTAAGTCCAAGGTTTCACAGTCTCCTATTGACGGACATATCCAGTAGACCTGCGTTCCCCTTTGTAAAATCCTCTTAAGGGCATTGACCACCCTTTGCCCTTTATGGATGGGCATGACTCTTGTGTCAATGGATTTTCTATTCTTGGGCTTTTCTTTGAGTATGGAGCTCTGCATATCACCAAATGCCGTCATCAGCAAAGTTCTTGGGATCGGCGTTGCCGTCATGGTCAACACATGCGGATTGTTCCCCTTTTCATGAAGAGCTATCTTTTGCAAAACGCCAAACCGGTGCTGTTCATCTATTGCAATGAAGGCGATATCTTTATAGAGTATGCCTGCCTGAAACAGTGCGTGTGTCCCAACGACAATGTTGGCTTTACCCGTTACTATACTTTCTAAGATTTTTTTTCGCTCTTTGCCTTTTTTCTGTCCTGTAAGTAAAATAGGTTCTATCCCCTCTATACCTTGAAGAAATTTTTGTATGGTGTCAAAATGCTGGTGTGCTAGAATTTCTGTGGGGGCTACTAGTAAGGCTTGTCGATTGTTTTCTACGGCGTTTAGGCACGCTAGCAGGGCAACAACAGTTTTACCTGTTCCCACATCTCCCTGCAACAGGCGCATCATGGGGGTATTTTTCCCCATATCAGCGTCAATATCGGCGATGGCTCTGTGTTGTGCATCGGTCAAAGTAAAAGGTAGATTGCGTAAAATTTTCGTGCGATAGACATGCGTTGCCACTACAGGCTCCGTTTTGCGCAACTGTCGTACATATCTTGCTATGGCTATTGCCAGCTGGTTGGCAAGGAGCTCGTCATAGGCTAGACGTTCTCTATGTACAGTGTTTTCTGTCAGGCGCTCTGTATGCTGTGGCGTATGCAGGGCTGTCAGAGATGCTGCAAAACCCTGCCACCTATTTTGCGCAATCATGGTTTCATCTAGCCATTCCGGTAAGGGGGGTATATTGCCAATCGCCTGTTTTACAATCTTTGTTAGTGTTTTGTTTGTAATACCTTCACTTTGCCCATATACGGGCTGTAGAACCTCAATGGAATCTAGGGTTTTTTCCACAAAATCGGGGTGCAAGATCTGTTTGCTATTACCATATACTTCTACTTTTCCTGATATATAAAAGACCTCTCCCTCTGGGTATGTGGCTCTGATGTATGCTGTATTTGCCTTAAAAAACACAAGTTGTATGGAGTCGCTATTATCAAAGGCGTCAATGCGATAGGGAATTTTCCCCATACGCGGTGGTGGCGTATGTTTGCCAATGGTCACCTTCACTATGACAAACTGTCCAGGGATAGCTGTTTTTATACTGGAGGCATAGCGTCGATGTATCCAAGTTTTAGGGAAGTGCCACAACACATCAATAAGACGCTTTCCACAGAGTCTATCCAGGCTATTTTTTGTTTTTTGTCCGATACCGCTAAGCGTCTTTGTATCGGCAAACAAAGGGAAAAGAATCTGCGGGCGCATCTTTATTTCTTTCAAGCAATACGAGTATTTGTACTTTAGTATATAAGATAAAATAGTATACTATTCCCATTGTGGTTTCTAGTACTTTACGTCATTTTATGCTATAAAGTCCCATGATAGATGTTGATAGAAAAAAAGTTTTGTATAAAGCCAAGTATAGAAGTACAAAAGAGGCTGATCAAATTATAGGAAAGTACGTTAGGTACGCGTACCTCAACATGAAAGAAGAAGAAGTAAAAACTCTTTTGGAGTTTTTAACCTTGGAAGACTCTGATATATTGTCAATGTTTATGGGCAAACAAGATCCCCCCCCCAAATATCAAAAAATTGTAACAGATATGAGGCTTTTCTCTCATGGATAGAAATGTAAGTGCACACCACATCACCTTTTGTAATGTGGCGCCACCCTACGTTGGAAAAATTTTAGTGGATTTGGGGCAAAAAGCCTCCGTTCTCTATATTGCCAAAGACGACAAAGCTATGGAACTGTGCGAAAAATCTCTGATTTTTTTTAATACTACAGCACAGATACTGAAACTTCCATCTTGGGATTGCCTACCCTTCGATAGGGTAGGTCCCAGTGCAGATATATGTGCCGACCGTGTTGCTACACTTTGTAGGTTGTTGCAACTTCCCCAAAAAAACTATATTGTTTTAACAACAGTGAATGCGCTTATGCAAAAAGTTATGCCTAGGCATAGCCTCGAGGGAAAAGTGCTCCCTTTACGTGTGGGCAGTACCGTCTCTTTACACTCCTTGCGTACGTTTTTGGTGGAAAGTGGATTTAGACACACACAAACCGTAAGGGAGCCGGGGGAGTTTTCTGTTCGCGGTGGCATTGTGGACGTTTTTCCAGGTGGTAGCAGTGATAGACAGAGTCCTGTAAGACTGGATTTTTTTGACGATACGTTGGAAGCTATCAGCCCTTTTGACTTGGACAGTCAACGCTCTGCAAACTGTCAGGATACATGCACCTTATATCCGATTGCAGAAGTTTTGTTAAATGACACAACACGGGAAAATTTTCAACACAACTACAAAAAGACTTTTGGCGAAAACACTGACATGCTCTGTGAGTCTATCAGCCAAGGTATGGTGTTTCAGGGATGTGAGCATTGGCTTACATTCTTTTACAACGGACTAGAAACACTTTTTGATTATTTACCTTCCTCAACACAGGTTGTACTTTGTCAGGACTTTACGCAAGCGTTTAAAGATCGTCAGACGGACATTGCAACCTATTACAGGCAGAGAAAAGACGATAGCACCCAGGATAGGCATAGCATTGCCCGTATTCCCCCCCGTGATATGTTTATATCGCACGAAGTTCTCTTACAAAAATTACGACACAAATCTGTGACAACCCTGACGCCGTATGCCTTACCCAGCAGCAAGGATGTTGTAGATATGAACGCAAAAAATGTGGAAGATTTTACGGCAATTCGCCAACAGAATATCACGGTATTTAATCATTTACAGCACCTGGTGTCAAAGGCAAATATTCCTGTGATCATAGCTTGTGACAGTCCAGGGATAAAACAGCATTGTATATCCCTGTTGCGCAAAAAGGGGTTTTCAACAACAGAAATCCACAGCTTTAAACAAAGGGATGTTATTAAAAGTATAGGGGTTTGTCTGTGGGAAATAGAGCGGGGTTTTATCTCGCAACACAGTATTGTATATGCGTACACCGATATATTTGGCAAAAAGGTCCGTTTGAGCAGAACAAAAAGACACCAGGTAGAAAATTTTTTAACAGAAACGCATACGCTTGATAAAGGGGATTTGATCGTCCATACATCGTTTGGTATTGGACGTTACGAAGGGTTGGAACTTGTTGAGGTGGGCACCTCTCTACACGACTGTATAAAAGTTGCCTATGCAGATAATGCCAGTGTTTTCGTTCCAGTGGAAAATATGGATGTGCTCTCTAAATATGGAGGGGCGACACATGCTGTAAACCTGGATAAATTAGGGGGATCAGGGTGGAAAGTGCGAAAGGCCAAAATGGAAAATCGCATTGGCATACTTGCACAAAACCTTATAGAGCTTGCCGCCAGTAGATCCTTGCAAAAAGTTCCAGCATTTGACCTGTCAGAAAAAGGGGGTAATAAAGAAATGTATGAGGCATTTATTGCCCGTTTTGCCTTTGCGGAAACCGATGATCAAAGTAAAGCCATTTCTGAAGTTTTGGAAGATTTACAGGGAGAAAAGCCCATGGATAGGGTAATCTGTGGCGATGTAGGTTTTGGTAAGACAGAAGTTGCTTTGCGGGCGGCTCTAGTCTCTGTACTCAATGGAGCGCAAGTTGCTGTGGTGGTGCCAACCACATTGTTAGCCCGCCAACACTATGAAACATTTAGGGAGCGTTTTAAAGGATTTCCCATCAAAATAGGACACATGTCGCGCCTGGTGAATCAGAAAAATATGCAAAGGGTCAAAGAGGCGTTGCAACAGGGGAAAATAGATATTGTTATTGCTACCCACTGCATTTTTGCCAAGTCTGTGCGTATACCACAGCTAGGGTTACTTGTCATAGATGAAGAGCAACATTTTGGCGTTGCACAAAAAGAATCTTTGAAAGCGTTAAAACACAATGTTCATGTTCTTAGCTTATCGGCAACACCCATACCAAGAACTTTACAGATGGCTTTGACGGGGGTACGGGACATGTCTGTTATTGCAACACCACCTGTGGATAGGTTGGCTATTCGTACCTTTGTGTTGCCCTATGATAAGAATATTATTAAAGATGCTATTGTGCGCGAGAGGTTGCGTGCGGGAAAAGTATTTTACGTTTGCCCCCGTCTCACCGATTTAGATACGGTCTTTCAGCAGGTAAAAAAACTTGTGCCTGGTATGCGTATTGCGGTGGCTCATGGCAAATTGCCAGCAAGGCAACTGGATATGGTAATGACGCAATTTATGGATAATATGTTTGATATTTTGCTAACAACCAATATTATTGAAAGTGGTATCCACATTCCAACGGCAAATACCATGATCATACACAGGGCTGATATGTTTGGCTTAAGTCAACTGTATCAACTGCGGGGGCGTATAGGAAGACGTAAAGTGCGCGCGTATTGTTATCTCACAACCCCTGTAAATGCCCCTTTAACATCTAGCGCCAAGAGGCGGCTTGAGGTAATGCAAACATTAGACACATTGGGGGCAGGATTTACCATTGCCAGTCATGACCTGGATATTCGTGGGGCAGGCAATGTACTGGGTGATGAACAATCAGGGCATATTAAAGAGGTGGGTATAGAATTTTATCAACATATGCTGGAAGAAGAAATAGCTAAACGCTTAAGGGAGAAAAATCATGATAATACCTCCCAGTCGGCACTGTCCCCCAGCCCCGCTATCTCTATTGCTATTACCGTGTTTATTCCCGCCACGTATGTGGAAAATTTGCAGCAACGCATTGCTCTTTATCGTCGTCTAAGTGCATTAAAAACCTTGGACGATATGGATACAGTTTTGATAGAAATGGTTGATAGATTTGGTAAAATGCCATCTGAAGTAGAAAATTTACTGAAAGTGGTGGAACTGAAGATTCTTTGCATGCAGGCAAATATAGAAAAGATTGAAGTGGGCGAGAAAGGGGCTATCATAACACTGTACAGCAGCGCCTTCAAGGCTTCGGAAAAGATTATCGGCTATATACAAAAAAATATGGATGCATTGAGAATCCGCCCCGATCAAAAGATCTTTGTTGGGCGTGCTTGGAAAAATGCACAAGATTGCCTGCACTACCTTAAAAACATAGCAAAAGATTTTGCTAAACTTGTCTCCTCTCCGTAAAAATTTTATATATCAGTGAGTTTGCGTATAAAACTCCTTGATTTTATTTGTAAAATAGGGCATACGAATAAAGGCACAAAATAAAAAGTAGAAGGATACTTGATGTCTAAAGAAGAATTAGTTCAGTTTGAAGGGGAAGTCATAGAAAATTTGCCCAATGCCATGTTTCGTGTAAAACTTGAAAATGACCACGAAATTATCGCGCATACTGCTGGAAAGATGCGAAAATATCGTATTCGTGTCATGAAAGGGGACAAGGTCAACATAGAAATGACACCTTATGATTTAACCAAGGGGCGTATTATTTTTCGCCACAAGTAAGTGTACTGGTCATATTGTTAGTGTGAAAGTGTTTTTTTCTGCAGTTTAGTCTTGTATTTTTTTTTACGTTGCGTAGCCTTTGGCTTATGGTGTACAGTTCTTACTGTGTGTGCCTGCAGTTTTATGCGTTAGTAGTTGACCATGTTCCGTTTGCCTATTGTGGTGCAGGGTGGTATAACGTATATTTTGGGTAGCTGTTGAAAATTTAGCACCCTTTTTGTAGATGTGTAGATGGAACAGGATTCAGTATCTAAAGATTTTTTGGTGATCAAAGCAAGAGTTTCACATGGGAAATTTTTTGGCGAGATGGGGGGTGAAGACACACGGTAACCGTAAGGTTGCTATGGAGCTGTATGCAACGCTTGTTAAACAGGCTCGCCTGCCTCAATTTTATACAGTATATGGGGTAGAAGATACCATAGACGGGCGCTTTGACATGGTTGCTTTGCATGCCTTTTTACTGTTGGAACGTCTGGACGCGTGTTGTGGTGGCAGGGATGTTCAGCAGCAATTAGCAAATATACTTATCGCCGACATGGAACAGTGTGTGAGGGATTTGGGCGTTGGAGATATGGGGGTAGCTAGAAGAGTAAAAAGTATGGCGCAGGCATTTTGGGGGCGTTTTACTGTTTACAGCGAAGCGTCCAGTGTATTGGACTTGCAAAGGGCAATACTGCGCAATGTATATCGTGGCAATGGTGTAAAAGAGCCCTGTGCGGCGCAGTTGGTATCTTATATGCAAAGACAACGTCAATACTTGTTATCATTGGCAAATACAGAAGTGGTAAGCGGAAGGGTAGTGTTTAGTGGAAAGTAAAATTTTGAAAGATTTGACACACTATATATGCGTAAAGGATATTTCAAGTGAAGGCAAAAACGTCAGCATAGTGGCGGAAGAGCAGGATATTGAAAGTATAAATCACAGAATTAAGGGGTGTTGCAAGGTGTTGACCTTTAGTAGCTCGGTTGACCTGCACTTTGCCACGGGGGGCGATGTTCTGTGCGTTGCAGGGCATGTGCAGGCAAAAATACAAACCCGCTGTGTTGTTTCTCTAAAGTCTATTATACTACATATGAAAGAGCCTATTGATGTGGAATATAGTATAAAAGATGTCATGTATACGTCCAATGATGAGACCACTGTTCTGCCAGAAACTCTTAAAGGAAGCAGTATTGATGTGTACGAAGTAAGCCTGCAAACATTGATTTTAGCCATGCCTTTATATCCAAGGGCAGAACACGCTTCTGTTGAAGATTTGTATACTGCGAAAACGGCACATAATGATGGTACGTACTGCGACAGCGCTTTTACCGTGTTAAAGGGATTGGATATTTGTCTAGATGAAAAATAGTATTGTTATTGCACTTGACGCTATGGGCGGGGATTGTGCCCCGGATATTGTTGTGGAAGGGGCCAGCTTGGCTGCCAAGCGTCACAAGAATATTTCTTTTGTTATTTATGGGGATAGAAAAAAGGTCCAGCCTTTGGTTGACAAATATAAAAATCTGTTCCATGTGGCGAAGGTTGTACATACAGATAAAACAATTGGTCCAGAGGATAAGCCCAGCAGTGCGTTGCGTAAAGGGCGTGACAGTTCCATGGGGCTAGCCTTTCAGATGGTCAAGAATAAACAGGCTCACTGTGCGGTTTCCGCGGGTAATACGGGCGCTCTGATGGCCCTTGCCATGCTTATTGTCCGCCCTTTGAAGGGAGTACGTCGCCCTGCTATCTGTGCCTCTTTCCCCACGCAAAAAGGGTGGTGCTGTATGCTTGATTTAGGGGCAAACTTAGAGGCAAATACGGAAAATTTGATTCAATTTGGCGTTATGGGGAGTGTTTTCTATCGTATACTCAGCGGTTGTAAAAAGCCCAAGGTTGGGCTCTTAAATGTGGGAGTAGAAGAAATGAAAGGACACAGTGAAATTAAAGAGGCGGGAAAAATTTTGTCGAAAATGCCTAATTTGAATTACGTAGGATTTGTGGAGGGAAATGATATTCCAAAAGACAAAGCTAACGTAATTGTTTCAGATGGATTTTCTGGAAATGTAGCTCTTAAGACGATCGAGGGAACGGCTAAGTTTGTCATTCATATAATTAAAAAAGCCCTGTTAAAATCTTTCTTTGGTGTGGGGGCGTTGCTGGTTGGCATCCCTGTACTTATACGGTTAAGAAAGCGCCTGGACCCCGCTAATTACAATGGTGCTATTATGCTTGGACTAAATGGCATTATTATAAAGTGTCATGGGGGCAGCACTGCCAAGGCATTTTCTGTTGCAATAAGACTTGCCATAGATTTAGCCGAAAGAGATTTTACAAAACAGCTAAAAGAAGAATTTTCTAATATTAATTTTTAAGATTTTTGATATGCAAAATAAATCAGTAGTTAGTGGTGTTGGCACGTTTCTTCCTTCCAAGGTTTTGACAAATGCCGATATGGAAAAAATGGTTGACACATCTGACGCATGGATCGTCCAGCGGACGGGAATTAGGCAACGCCATGTGGTGCAGGGGACGGAAGATTGTGTGTATTTGGCAACAAGAGCGGCTGAACGGGCTCTTAAGTATGCCCGTCTATCCGCGCAGGATATTGATGCAGTCATCGTGGCAACAACAAGTGGGGATAATGTTTTTCCTGCCGTGGCGACAGTGGTAGCAAGAAATTTGGGCATTAGTAAGGGACCTGCCTACGATGTTGCCGCTGCTTGCGCTGGTTTTATATTTGCCTTAAATAGTGGGGATAACTTAATTCGTTTATCTCAGGCAACTAGGGTTTTGATTATTGGTGTAGATGTATTTTCTAAATTTATGGACTGGAAAGATCGCAATACGTGTATTTTATTTGGCGATGGGGCGGGTGCCGTGGTTTTATCTGCCACGACGGGGGGGGAGAACTATGTTCTTTCAACCCACATTCACTCCAATGGCATGTTTTGCGATGATTTAGTGGCGCAGGCCAAACCGAACAGTCCCGATGAGTCAGTTCGGGGTATTGCCATGAAGGGAAAGTCGGTGTATAAATTTGCCATTAAAGCTATGTGCGAATCTGTGCAAGAGGCGCTGAAAAAACATGGATATACTATAGAAGATATATCCTTTCTTGTTCCTCATCAGGCCAATATACGTATCATCGATACCGTTGTTGCCACATTGGGGATACCAAGGCAGAAAGCTGTTGTAAGCCTGCAAACGCACGCCAATACATCTGCTGCCACAATTCCGCTGGCTCTGGGTAGCGCTGTGGAAAATACTCTCTTTAAAACGGGTGATCTCATAGCCCTTACGGCAATGGGTGCTGGATTTAGTTGGGGCTCTGCCCTGTTAAGGTGGCAGTGAGCACAAAAAAAACTTGCTTTTTTATGGGTGATATAGAACACTGAAGAGTGGTGGTTAGCATGGGAAATGTGATGACGAAAACACTGACGAAACTGGATGTTATTACCTTTATACACAAGAATAGTGGGTTGCCACTTAGGGTTGTTGACGATGTCGTCTGTGACCTTTTGGGGGATATTTGTCAAAGTTTAGCTAAAGAACAGGAAGTGAAAATTGCCAAATTTGGTACGTTTCGCCCCATTGCCAAGCGCCAACGTACTGGTCGCAACCCCAAGACGGGAGTGGAGTGTGTGATTGCGCCGCGCAGAGTGGTGGTTTTTAAGGCGAGTACTGCTTTAAAAGATGCTGTTAAAAACACGGATATGTAGTGGTGAATTTTTCTTATAAACCTATAAGTGGTGTATCTCAGCTGTTAAATGTAGCTCCTCATACGTTAAGGTTTTGGGAGACAAAGTTTTCTTTCCTTTCCCCCAAAAAGATCAAGGGACACAGATATTACAGTGAGCGTGATATACGGCTTTTGCGACAGATAAAGTCACATCTCAAAGACAAGGGGTATAGTATAAGGGGTGTGCAAGCCATAATAAAAGCTGTCGGTGTTGAAAACTTCAGAAATATACCTGTGACAGATAAAGCTCTCGATGGATATGTGCCAGTGGATCAGCCAAACACCACGTGTGGTGAGGGTGGTCAATTGGACGGTGATTCCACGGGTTACCCCCTGTCCCTTTCCCCCTGTCATCGGAACAGTTTAGGGCGTATTTTGCAAGAGTTGAAAGATCTTCGTCAGTCCCTTTCCTAAAAGGACAGGGAAACACTTGCGAAGGAGCGAAAAACCCGTATACTCGTATCATGTCAGATTTATTTGAAAATACGCATAAAGATTGGTCTGTCACAGATGCTAAGAGTGTCAAGTATGATGCCAGCCAGATCAAGCAGTTAGAGGGGCTGGAGGCTGTCAGATATCGTCCCGGCATGTACATTGGCGGCGTTGACTCTCGTGCATTGCATCATATGGCCGCAGAAATTATTGATAATGCTATGGATGAAGTCATGAGCGGTTTTGCCACGCGTATCGAGGTGGAATTTATGGCTGATGGGTCCTTAAGTGTATGTGATAACGGGCGCGGTATTCCCGTAGATATGCATGAATCTGGCAAATCAGCTCTGGAAGTTATCTTCACCTCTCTCCATTCAGGGAGTAAATTTGGTGGAAAGGTGTATAAAACGCCTGGTGGTTTGCATGGCGTCGGCTCTTCTGTGGTTAATGCCTTGTCGGAAACCCTGGTTGTAGAAGTGGCAAGGGATAAGTACCTGTGGCGTCAACAGTACAAATGTGGCAAACCTCTGGGGCCAGTGGAAAATGTGGGGGCGGTCTCCAACCGTCGCGGAACAAAAGTGGTGTTCCTCCCAGATCGCCAGATTTTTGCAGATACGGTATTTAACCCCAAATATTTGTATAAAATGGTGCGGGAAAAAGCCTATTTGTTTAAAGGGGTAACATTGCGGTGGCATTGTGCTCCTTGTAATCTTGTCAAAGACACAGATATTCCAACGGCAGACGAATTTCACTTTTCAAAGGGCTTAGAGGAGTATTTGGCAGCAGTTATCAGTACCCGCGCCACTGTTGTCCCCCGTTCCTTTGCTGGTGATATTGAGGGGGATTTAGGACGCGCTCAATGGTGTATTCATTGGGCTGTTGACGGTGATAGTTTTGTGCATACCTATTGTAATACTATTCCAACGCCACAGGGCGGAACCCATGACAACGCTTTTAGAAATGCCTTGTGTAAGGGACTGCGCAATTATGGCACCTTGATTGGGGAAAAGAAATCTATAGGTCTTACCGCCGACGATATATGTGGGGAAGCGTCGTATCTGTTGTCTGTGTTTATTCATGAACCACAATTTCAATCGCAAACTAAAGATAGATTGTCTAGTCCAACAGCCACCAAATTGGTAGAAGGGGTAGTGCGGGATCGCTTTGAACAGTGGCTCGCTGAAGATCCGCAATCGGCAAATATTTTATTACAGTATGTCATTGAACGTATGGAAGAAAGAAACATGCGTCGTACAGTAAAGGAAGCCCGTCGTAAAACAGCAACACGAAAACATCGTTTGCCTGGTAAATTGGCAGATTGTTGCAAAAAGAGCTCAGAAGATACGGAATTATTTTTAGTAGAAGGCGATAGTGCGGGGGGGTCTGCCAAACAGGCAAGAAACCGTAAACTTCAGGCAATCTTGCCTCTTAAGGGGAAAATTCTCAATGTCGCCAGCTCTCCAAGGGATAAAATTGATGCCAATCAGGAAATTAAAGATATTGTCCAAGCTCTTGGCTGTGGAACGCGACAAGATTTTGATATAGATAAATTGCGGTACGACCGTATCATCATTATGACAGATGCAGATGTGGACGGTGCACATATTTCTACCCTTCTTATGACTTTTTTTTATCGTGAAATGCCAGATTTAATTGAAAGGGGGCGGTTGTTCTTGGCCATGCCTCCTCTGTATAAGGTATCGTCTCAAGGAAAATCTTTTTATGCGCGGGATGACGACCATAAAAACCAGCTGATTGCACAACAGTTTTCTAAGAACGCAAAAATTGATATTTCACGTTTCAAAGGTTTAGGGGAAATGAGCCCTAACCAACTAAAGGCAACAACAATGGATATAAAGACAAGAAGCCTTGTTCAAGTAGACATTGATGACTTCATGGCAGAAAAAGATTGTGTGGACTCGAAAGATACCTCTTCCCTGGTTGAAAGTCTTATGGGCAGAAAACCAGAAAGGCGATTTGATTTTATTCAAAGAAATGCCAAATTTGTAACGCACATAGATGTCTGAGATTGACAACATAGATAAATGCCTTTATACATAGTACGTTGTCTTTTAAAGGAGAGGTGGCAGAGTGGTAATGCAGCGGATTGCTAATCCGTCATCGGGTCATACTGATGCCCGGGTTCAAGTCCCGGTCTCTCCGCCATACTATTGTTTTACGCTTTCTCACCACTGCTTGTAGAATTTTTACGAAAAGAATAGTAGAATATATATTTTTATTATTTGACTTTTTGCAATTTATGTACTAGAAATTTAAATTTGCTATGTTTTAGTGATAGTATGGCTACTATATGGCGTAAGTGGAATGCATGTAAAATAAGGTAAATTAGAGAATGGACAATAAGATGAAGAACTTCAAGGTTGCAGACTATGGGCTTTTTGCGTTTTTATTTAAGAGGTCAAAGCTTTTGTACTTTAAACTTTTGGCGAAACGTCTTGCGCGAAAATGTTTGAACTTTTCTTATGTTGGCTTCAAACGCTTTCTTGTTGGGTGGATTTTTGTTTCACAGATTCTTGCTGGATATTCTTACGCGCAAAGTAGTCAGAAGCAAAAAGCAGCTGATTCCATGTATGGCGCCGCGGGTAAATATTTTGTCGATAGCTTAAATAAATATGGAAAAGCCTTCAATCTCAAGTGGGTTCAAGGGAGCTTCGGCGCTAAGGAAAATTTAGATCTGACCGTTGACTTAACGGTCTTTTCTGCTATTAAAGAGACCCATAACCTCCTTATTTTTACGCAAAATACCATTTCCAATAAAGATAAAGCCATGACTTTGAACTTGGGTCTTGGGATACGTAAACTTTTGACGTCTTCCTCGTTGCTTAAGGGCGAGAATATGATTTTGGGGCTCAACGCCTTTGCCGATCTGCAAAGTTCAGGTAATGGTTTTTCTAATATGTACAAACGCTATTCCATTGGGGCGGAGTTAAAGACTTCGCTCGTAAATGTATACGGCAATATGTATCGCAGGATGGGCGATGATGTGGTTGATAGTAGCGGACTGTTTAAAACACGCGTCTTGAATGGATATGATATAGGTGTTTCTGGCAATGTGGGCAGCAATATTAAGGTTGGGCTCAATCACTACAGGTTTTCAGGGGATAAGGATAAGAAAAACGGAAATAAGTTGCGCATTGAATACAAGCCCAATTCCATCTTTACCCTAGGCGGGGAATACGACAGACCTTCTGGCGAAACGAAAGGATCAGCTCGCCTGTATTCGTCCTTTACCTTTGCCCTTGATAAGAGCATGGAAGACCAGTTGAAACCTCTAACTGTAACAAAGGGTGATGTTTGGGCTAAGCGGTACGATAAAGTAGACAGAGTGTACGACATATACAAAGAGAAAATCGAAATGGTGCGGAAAATCGTTGCTCCCAAGACTCTTGCCCTAGTAGAGGGTACTGTGGTGAGCTTTGATGT
The DNA here is from genome assembly GCA_025330745.1 of Cladonema radiatum. Classification (NCBI taxonomy): domain Eukaryota; kingdom Metazoa; phylum Cnidaria; class Hydrozoa; order Anthoathecata; family Cladonematidae; genus Cladonema; species Cladonema radiatum. The sequence continues at coordinate 17,754 of JANSTP010055565.1, forward strand.
TAAGCTGGACAGACCTATCGCAAAGGGTAAGGAGGTGAAAATAAAAGTTGCCTCCAGCAGTACCAATTTGCTGAAACTGCGTTCTTCTGGCGCTGTTGACTCTGATTTTGTTACATTGACTTTTACCTCCTCCAACTATAACAAGGCGCAAAAGGTCACAGTAAGAAGCCTTACAGACACCGATAAAAAAGATAACAATGTTTTACTTCAATTGACGGTGGACAAGACTTCCACGGAGAATGTTGAAGGTATGAAGCCAGTTGTGGTGGTGGTGGCAATTTCAGATGCCAATAAAAATGTTTCTTCCAGTAGCTTGTATGTAGAAAAACCACTAAAGGTAAAACCTGTATCTGGTCATATAAAACTGCCTGTTGCAGATGTGAAAAAGATTTTGAAGGTCAAAAGTAATAGTTCTTCTCCTTCTCTGACATCTTCTGTAGCTTCTCTTCCTCAAACAAAAGTGTCCGATTGGTCTCTATATTCTGCAAGAATGGGTGGTAATGGTCTAAAGGTTGACAGTGAATATATCTACATTGATCAATCCATCTCCAGAAGAGCGTCTTTGTTACTAACATTCACCCATCCAGATTACAGGTATCAAAATGTGGGTGTTGTGTTGCAGGTTGAAAAGGTAGCAGGCACTGACGTTATTTTGAAGGGTAACGATTTGCGTAAAGCGCTCCCCCTAACAGGACCTGTCAATATAACCGAGCTTGATATTTTGCAACACTTGGTCACGCCTAATGCTTCTGATGTGGTGACTAGGGAGAAATCAAAAAAAGCAGTAGGGGTGGAAGAAGAGATTCTCTACAAAGGTGTTTGGAAACTAAAAAGCCTTGAAAATAAAATGAATGACAAGAGCATAACCATTGCTCCAGGGGGGAAGTCTTTCAGTGTCAGCAAGGTGGTGAGTAAGGTGAAAGTGGCAGCAACATTTGTTAGCGAAAACTATGAGGGCGAAAAATCGGTGGTTTTTCTTGTGACAGTTGACAAGGCAAGTGTAGATGATGTGCTTTCCCTTAAGGATTTTCACAAAAAGTTTGATAAAGGTGTTACCAAATCTTTTGAAATTAACAGCAGTGATATTTTAGATCAACTTTCTGTAAAAGGGGATAAGACCATTAAGTCTGATTGGACTTTGATCGATCTTAAAGAAAACAGTGATGGAATAACTGTCAAAGATAAAACGTCTTTGGTAATCAGTGATGTACTGGATCCTGCTGTTGAGGTTACGGCTAAGTTTGGTCATGCTAGGTACAGTGATAAACTTGTCAGGTTTAAAGTTGGCGCCACATCTGTGGTTCCTCCACTTCTTTCCACACCTTTAGCGCCTTGGGCGACGGCTATTACAGTTGACAAGACTGCAGGACAGGAATATCAAATAAAAGTTGGCGACAAGATTGGATCAACAGGCACTCTGGAAGGTGTTACTATAACAGAGACAGCAAAAGAGCTAACTTTAGACGCCAAGAACGGGCCAGTAAAAGGTGTTGTTCAAACACGTAATAAAGGAAAAAAAGGCGATTGGGTGTCGTCTCAGTTTGAATTTACGAGGCAACCGCGGAACGTGAAAATAAAAATCACTCCAGATAGCGCCCCGTGGAGCTCTTCTAGTGGGATTGATATAAGCGTTGTTCCCAACAATGGGGGTGGAAATATAGATGGCTTTACGTATGACCTGGTGGACGATGTTTCTACAACTGCCATGGGCGCTACTGTATCAAAAGCAGACAGTAAGGTATATGCTAAAAGTGCTGGTATTGTTAAGATTAAGGCAACGAAGGCGCGGGACGACAAATACTTGGAAACAGTTCTGACAAAAGAGGTGACGTTTACCGAGAATCCAGGCTCCCCTCTTTTATCAACAGCAGATCTGCTTAGCAAAAGTAAAATAAAGTCAGAGAATGGTTATCGTCAGCTATATCCAGGGGGCAATTACAGCTACGCGCAGTTTTTAAATTTAGCATATACTGATAATGTTAAATTTGAAAAGGCTTCAGTGGCACTACAGTCAGGTTCTGCTGGTGCAGTGAAAATAACACCGAAAGGTTCGGGTTCCTTTTCCGTATCTGGTGATGAGGGAAAAAAATTCACTCTTAAATTTACCATGGATGGCAGTAAACAGTATCGCAAGCAAGAGATAGAAATAAAAGCCCAATTGTCGAAGACGAAAGCGGACAGCGCAGTGCCAGCCGATATTTCTACGAGCGGTTCTGAAGTGGATTGGGGCGAAAAGATTATAATCGATCCAGCTGGTAGCCAAGAGTTTCGCATTAAACCCCCTGTGCCGAAAGGTGTGACCTTTGATGGCAACCGTATGTTAACGTCAACACAATATGCGCAAGGGTACATACAAACACGTCTTCCTGGTGGCACTTGGGTGGGTGATACGCAGTTTACCTTTAAGAGGAAGACGCCAGATGCATCCTCTTTTGCCTATATGGTGGAGTCAGGAGACTCTGCTAGCTGGAAGGTGGGGGCGAAATTGATTCCAGATCTTTCTAAAATAGGCTTGGGCACTGGGTCAATAACCTTTGAAGTAGTGGCTGATAAAAATAAAACTACAGCGAAAAATCCTCGATTGACTATTCGTGGACAAGAAGCATGGGTAGATGCAGATGGCAAGGGTAAAGTTTTAGTCAGAGTCACTAAAGCGGAGGATTCACATTATGCTGCCCAACAATCGTTGATTGCTGTAAACTTTAGCGCCTTGGAATATAGTGGTCCTAAACCTATTCTTACCTTGAGCGCTAGATCTGTTGGTTGGGATGAGTCCATTACCATCACAAAGGTTTCTGGGCAAGAATACGCTCTAGTATCTTCTGACAAAGATGGTAAACCTGTCGACACTGAAAAGCCTGCTGGCGTCATATTGGACGATAAAAAAACCGATAAAGTTACAATAAAAACAGATGGTAAAAAAATTGTGAAGGGTTTTGTGAAGGCGCGTTTTCCTGCCAATGACACCAATAAAGCCTCTGATTGGGTGTATGCCAGTTTTGCTTTTGACAAGGTAAAACAAGTAGAATTTCAATTGAAAAATCCTAATGCTAAAGGAAAAATTGGTCAGAAACTGCCGGTTCAACTTGCTGATGGAAGTAAGGGCTCGGGTAACGGCACCGTGAAATTTACAATTGTTACGGACAAGAGTACGAAGGGGGCAACCATAAGTCAACCTGATAAGGTCATTCCAGTCTATGATTTGGAGGCCAAGGTTAGGGGTGATGTGGTTATATCTGTGTCCAAGGAAGAAGGCGATTGGTATAAAAAACAGGTTAAAGAATTTACAATATTCTTTAACGGAAAAGATAATAATGATACGCCAAAAAGTGTAGCTTTTCCCAACTACAAAGGGTGGGATAAAGATATGGTCATCACAAAGGAAGCAAACCAAGAGTATCAATTGAAACTTAACGATAAAACAGCCAATGGTAGTGAAAAGAATGTTGAGGATAGAACTCTTGGCGGTGTGACCATATCGCAAACAGAAGGCAAGGTTATCTTGCGCGCCTCCAAGCCAGTTGAGGCGGGTGACTTATTTATTCAAACACGCCTTGTTGCAACCGATGATACCGATCCTTCTGTTTGGTCAGATAGTAAAGTTGTGTTCACAAAGGCTACACAAAAACCATTTGTATTTAACAATATTGCTCCTACTAAGGTGGGTGACACGGTTACTATATCCTTTGCTAATGGCAATAAAGGTTCAGGACGTGGTGATCTAACCTTTACAGCTCTTGCTAACAAGGATGGCAAAAAGTTGACACTGTTAGGTACTGGCGACAGCCGTACGGCAAAGGCTGATACAAGGGGTGAGTATCAAATTAGAGTGAAAAGAGCAGAAAGCGATCTTTATCAATTGCAAACTAAGGACATCAATGTGAAAATTGTAGGACAGCCTTATGATGGTTCTGATCCCATATCTGCCGTTGTGCCAACAGGAAAAGTTTGGAATGAAGATATTGTTGTTTCTAAGTCTGCTAATCAAGAGTATCAAATAAAAGTTGGTGACAGTGCTTTTGTTGATGTTAGTGTTGATAGTGTTGGTGGTATTACTATAGCACAGACATCTGCAAAGATTATCTTGAGCGGTGCGAATAAAGAAGTAAAAGGTGTTGTCCAAACGCGCGTCAAGGGGACTCTTAAAATGGAACCATCTAAATGGGTGGGTACGCCTTTTGTCTTTAACAGAAAAGATCCTGGCGCACTTGCACTGGAGATTCTGACGCCTGAAGTTGACCGGGTTGTTGATAAACAAGTAAAGGTTCAACTTGTCTCTGATAAAAAAGGTTTAGGGACGGGTAAATTTGAGTTTGCCTACGACAAAGATAAGAGTACGATATCTGCTTCCGTGTTACCTGAGGGTGAAGATGCGGCTACAGTACAGGTTAGCTCTATAGGAACGGTATATGTTACTGTTAAAAAATTAAAAGATGAGGAGGGCAAGTATACGGAATCGCAGACATCTATTCCAGTAGTGTTTACAGGTAAGCCTTATAAGGGCAAGCCTGAGGCCGCAGTTGTGCCGAAAGATGTGGGTTGGGATAAGGAAATGTCTATCGCTAAAGTAGCTGGGCAGGAATACCAAATAAGCGTTGATGGTAGTAAATTTGTGGATAAGGGCACTGTTGGTGGTGTTACTATTAAACAGACCGATAAAAACGTGATTTTAACGGCAAACAAGGTGGTGTCTGGCACTTTGCGCACTTTTGTTCCTGAGTCAAAGCAAACACTTGCTTCTGGGGCGAGTGATGTTGCATTTTCCTTCAGTAAAATAGAACAGCCAGCATTTGTCATTCTTTATAGTGACAGAAAGAGCTCTCGACCTTACGATAAAAACGTAAAAGTTCATATTAGTGCTCGTGGTACTTATACATATACCGTTGTCAACAACGGCGTTATTCTTGATAAGGATACTGATAAAAAAACTACGGCACAGGGTGCAGCCGTGGACTCTAAAGGTTTAGTAAGTGTCAGAAGTGCTGGTAGCGTTGTCGTAAAAGTCGTTGCTTCTGGTGATACAGATTATAAACAAAGAACGGAGTATGTTACTGTGACCTTTACAGGTAAAACTGCCAGTCCTCTTGCTTCCGACAGTGTTTTGGCAAGTCGGTTTGGCGTGACTAATAATAGGGTGAAACTAGGCAAGGGTAACATTTATGTGTATCGTCAGTTTTTGACCTTGAGCGATGATGATAAAGATGTTAAATTTTCCTTTGTTGCTAAGACAGAGCCAAATGCTGGCAACAAAGTCACTATAGAAAAGGTAAAAGGGATAGGGTTTACGGTTTCCAGTGATAGTCCTATTGACGCGCCGTTTTCAATTACCTTTAGAATGACTGGTAGCAAGGAATATGTTGATCAGGATAATATTACTATAAATGCGGTAGTTAGTGCTACATCTTCATCTTTTGCCAAGCCTATAGTATTAGATAATTCAGAAAAGCCGTGGAATAAAAAAATAATTATTACCAAGGTTGATGGTCAAAAATATCGCATAAAGCCACCTGTTGCTGGTGGTCTTGTTTATGATGAAGGCAGCGGTGTGGTGTCGTCTAGTGGGCTTGCTAAGGGTATCTTGCAAACACGTCTTGATTCTAATGGCAGTCCTTGGGTGGGTGATACGCCGTTCACTTTTACTAGTGCCCAGCTGGGGGAATTGAAAATTGTCACTCCACAACCTACTAAATGGGAGGATTCTGTGCAGTTGACTTTTGAGGGTGGAAAAGATGATAGTGGTGATGGTACGCTGACCTATAAAGTGGATAAAGAGAAAACGACGGCAAAAAATGGCAGAGTGTCTCCTACTGGAGGTAAGGTAGAGGCTGATGGTCCTGGTGTAGTGGTTGTCACGGCAACTAAGGTAGCGGATGGTGTAAAATATAAAGGGGAATCTAGTACTACCGTTAGAGTAAAATTTAAACCCAACAATGTTATTATTCCTGTGAGTAAAGTAATATATGAGGATAGATTTAAAAATTCTAGTAATGTTGTAACCCATACTTTTGTTGATGGCGCCTATCAGGTTGAAGCAAAAAGAACGTATAAGTATACACAATTTTTACCAGATGCAGTGGCTAGTGATACAGGTATAACTTTTACATTTGTCGAAAAAGATAGTTCAAATGTAAATGATATTATGGGATTCCAATCTAATAGTACTGGGTTTTCTTATGGGGGTCCTGTTGATGCAGGCAAGAAGTTTGCCATAGTGGTTAAGGTTACTGGTGGTAAAGTTTACGACGATCAGGAAGTGACCATACCTTTGGTAACCAAGTAACTGTTGGTACAGGTACGGCTTTTTCCCGTGTGAGCAAAAAAAACGCGGATGATGTTGCAGGATTCCAATCTACTGGTACTGGATTTTCTTATGGGAGTCCTGCTGGTGCAGGCAAGAAGTTTGCCACAGTGTTGCTGGTGCTAAGGATCGTGACGGCCAGCAGGTCAAGTAGCTTCTAATAGCTGAGTAACTGTAGTGATAGCATTGGGCAATGCAACTAGGAGCCTCTATTCCTGATTTGTGGTACGTCTGTTATTAGGCTTTTGCAGTGAGGTCATCTTTCCTTTCTGGTTTCTCGGTTGCCTTTTTGTTTTACAGCGATTTTAAACAAAAACTTTGAGGCAGTTTAGTTTTTTTGTGTGTATAAAGCATAGGGAGGAAATGCCAGGAGCATAAAAAGCCATAACAGTCTTTTTTGTTGATTCAGGAAAGGTGTAGATAAATCCTGAGATAAAAGTGGATTTGACCTGCCTTTTTTTATATAAAATCTGTTATATCAGTTTTGGATTTTGCCTATATTGCTGACGGTAAATTTAACTCTGTTTCATTTATATCACAGCTGGGTGTACTTTGATTTTACTCTTTTTTTTACAGGGCTACTTTGACGATTATATGTCACGTAAAAAATTTCAGTTTTTTCCTACTGTGCTTAATTTTCTTTTGCGTGTATAAAAAGTATTGAATTTATGTGTATAGGGAAAAATTAAGTTTGTGCGTTTGAATTTTGTTTTACTTAATACTACATTCCTCTGGGATTTTCCTTAGTTGAGGTTTTTACTCACCTTATAGCGAACGCTAAGAAAAGTAAGAATATTAAGATATATGGAAAGTTTCAAAAAGCAAGGTGTAAGATAGAGAGCTTTAAACTTCACAACTATACATTTTCAGCCTCTTTTTTCACTATATTTAAATGTATAAATTAAAATTATCAATTGATAATTTTTTACATCTTGAGTTTTTGTTTTACCTGTAGTACATTCCTTTGGTATTTTGCTTGGTTAAAGTTTTTGCTTATCTTATAGCGAACGTCAGGAAAAGTAAGAACATCAAGTTACATGGGAAACTTAGAAAAGGAAAATGTAGAATGGAAAGCTTTAAGTCTAACAATCATAAGGACTCTTTACCTAAGCAATCAAATTTTTTATCCTTTAAATTTTTCATTGCACGTTTTGTGCGACAGTGTCTAGATTTTTCTTATAGTGGCTTCAAGCGATTTCTTGTGGTTTGGATTTTTGTTTCCCAGATTCTTGTGGGGTATTCCTATGCTCAAAGTAATCAAAAGCAAAAAATGACAAATTCCATGTACGGTGCGGCTGGTCAATATTTAATTGATGCCTTAAATAAATATGGCAAGAATTTTAATCTCAAATGGGTAAAAGGTAGTTTTGGCGCCAAGGAAAATTTGGATTTGACCGTAGATTTGACGGCTTTTTCCGTTATTAAAGAAACCTCTAACCTTCTTATTTTCACCCAAAATAGTATTTCCAACAAAGATAAAGCTATGACAGTAAATTTGGGCGTTGGAATGCGTAAACTTTTATCGTCTTCCTTGTTGTCTAAAGGGAATAATATGATGTTGGGTCTCAATGCCTTTGCCGATTTACAAAGCTCGGGATCCGGTTTTTCTGACATGTCTAAGCGCTATTCTGTGGGTGGGGAGTTGAGATCTCCTCTCATAAACATTTACGGCAATATATATCGCAGGATAGGTGGTGATATTGTTGATAGTGGCGCATTGTTTAAAACACGTGTTTTAAATGGATACGATATAGGTGTCTCTGGTAACGTGAGTAGCAATATTAAGGTTGGGCTAAATTACTATAACTTTTCAGGGGATAAAGAAAAGAAAAAAGGCAATAAACTGAGTGTTGAATATAAGCCGAATTCTATTTTCACTTTAGGGGGGGAGTACGACAGACCGTCTGGTAGTGAAAAGGGGTCGGCGCGCCTGTACTCTTCCTTTACTTTTGCCCTTGACAAAAGCATAGAGGAACAATTGAAACCTTTAAGTGTGGTGAAGAGTGATGTTTGGGCCAAGCGGTATGATGCGGTCGAACGTGTGTACGATATATATAAGGAAAAAATTGACTTCACCCAGGAAATTATTGCCGACAAAAGCCTATCCATTATAGAAGGGGATACGGATACCTTTGATGTGAAACTGGGCAGACCTGTGGCAAGTGGTAAAGTGGTAAAAATTAAAATTACCTCTGGCAGTACCAATTTGATAAAGTTGCGTTCCTCTGGTTCTCTTGACTCTGATTCAATCACATTGACGTTTACATCCTCCAACTATAATAATGCCCAAAAGGTAACGGTTAGAAGTGTAAAAGATACCGATAAGAAGGATAAAGACGTTAGGGTTACTTTGGTGGCGGACAGTAGCTCTACAGATAATATTAAGGGTATGCAGGCGGCAGTTGTAGTTGTAAAAATTTTAGACCAGAATAAAGACGCTACGTCAGATGTTCTGCACTTTAAGGAGCCAATAAAGGCACAACCTAAATCTTCAAGCGCATTGACATTATCAGCCTCAGATATTCAAAAAGCATTGGATATTAGGGGGGGCAGTAAATCTTCTGCATTTTCTGTATCATCTGCCACACAAACCAGTTTCACTGAGTGGTCTCTGTACAGCGTTACCATAGACAGCCACACATATAAGGCGCGCGATGGACAGGTGGTTATAGAAAGACCTATCTTTGCTGCTACTGTCATAAAAGCAAAGTTCACCCATCCACAATTTAAGGCAAAGGATGTCGTTGGTACTTTACAAATTGAGAAAACGGTAAATACAGAAATTTTTAAGAGTAAAAGTATACAAAAAGTACTTACCTCTAAAGAGCCTGTTAAGGTAACAGGTGATGATGTTTTACAGCAGCTTGTTATTCCCAATTCTTCCGTCACCGTACGGACAATAGGGGGTGTTTCCTATAAAGGTTTTTGGAGACTGGAATCTCTCGAAAATAAAACGCAGAATTCACATATAACCGTTAGCTCTGACAAAAAGTCTTTGAATATCAGTAATGTGGTTAAGGATGCATCTATAGTGGCAACTTTTGTTAGCCCTTACTACACAAACAAAAAAACGGTAGTTTTCGCCTTAACGGTTGGTAAGGGTAAGGTAGATGATGTTCTGTCTATTAAAGATTTTCGCAAAGGGTTTAATAAAAATGTAAACAAGACAGTGGTGATTACTACGGAAGAAATTTTACGACATCTTTCCGTAACTGGCGGTAAGACGGATAAATCTCAGTGGCGTTTGGTAGACCTTACAGAAAACAGCGATAAAATAACTGTTAGGAGTGATGCCAATGGCAAGTCTTTGGTGATCAGTGATTATCTTGATCCCGCTGTTGCGGTCACGGCTACGTTTAGTCATGACAGATACGCTGACAAGTCCGTAAAGTTTATGGTTAAAGTTATATCTGTTGTTCCTGTGTATTTTGTGCAACATTCGGTTCCCTGGGGGACAGACCTTGTCTTTAACAAGGTTGATGATCAAGAGTATCAGGTGAAGGTTCGGGACGCGGTTGCCAAGGTTGATGATAAGGCTACCGCTGATATCACCGTTGGTGATGTCACTGTCAAGCAGGAGGGCAAAAAGGTTACCCTAAAAGCTTCAACCCCAGTAGAGGAAGGCGTTGTTCAAACGCGTAACAGCAAAAAGAAGGGGGCTTGGGTCGATACCGATTTTACCTTCAAAAAACAGCTACAAGGGGAGTTGACAGTAAACAGAACGCCCAGTGACGCTTCCGACTGGGGTAAGCCTGTGCAATTAAGCGTTGACTCTGTCAAGCAGGGTACTGTTACTGGTATAGTAACGTATGCCAAGGTTGACGATGGTACAACGGCTGACAATGCCAGCGTAACAGCTAATAGTGGACAGGTGACAGCTAAGAGCTCTGGCATAGTTAAGGTTAGAGTAACGAAGGCGGGTGGCATTAAATATGAAGATAAAGTCATAATATTTGACGTGGAGTTCAACAGGAAAGATGGTGCTCTTAATCCGCAAAAGGTTGATAGCACCGATATGAAAAATTGGAGTACTCTGGCTGAATGGGATAATGGCATATCCCTTACTAAAATTGCCAGTCAGGATTACCAGGTAAAAGTTGGTGACAATGTTAGCTCTACGGGCACTGTGGGTGGCGTTACCATCGAACAAACAAAAACAGCTGTTACTTTGAAGGCAAAGGGTCCAATAACCGTTGCTCTGCAAACGCGTGTTGCTGAAAATAAGATGTATAAAAGTTCTGATTGGGTAGGTAGGGATCTTACCTTTACCAGGGCAACACAGGGGGATTTAGCCTTTGTTAAACCTGCTAACCCTAAGTGGGGAACGCCTGTAACTTTGACGCTTGACCCTAACAAAAAGGGTAGTGGAAAGGGTGCTGTGACCTATAAAAGGTTATCTATCCGAAATGAAGCACAAGGGGCAAATGTAACGGCTGAAGGTGTGGTAACAGCGAAAAGTGCTGGTCCTGTGGCTGTGGAAGTAAAAAGAGACAAAAGTGAAAAATATAAAGAAAAAACGCATACCGATTTGGTAATGTTTGTGGAAAATCCAAATCCTAACAAGCCAAAAATTGGTGGTTGGAATGACGATGATCGGGAGACTGATTGGAGTAATAAACTCATTGTTACTAAAATTGCTGGTCAGGAATATCAAATAAAAGTTGGTGACAAGGTTGGCTCCAGCGGTACTGTGGGTAATGTTACTATAACGCAGACAGACAAAAAAGTTACTTTGGAAGCAAGTGAAGAGGCTGTTGGTATTTTGCAAACACGTATTGGCAAAACGGCGGGAAAAGATCCATCACTTTGGCAAGATACGCGTTTTAAGTTCACAAGAAAATCTCAAGAGGATCTTGCTATCAAAAAGCCAGAAAAATCACCTGAATGGGGACCGTTTACTATAGAGCTTGATTCTAAGAAGAAGGGCTCTGGTACTGGTACCCTGATTTATGCCATTGACAATGACTCAATTCCAGAGAAGGAAAGGGCAAGTTATCAGCCTTTGAAGACTGGTAGTAACATATTAAACGTTACAAGCTCTGGTAAAGTGGGCATTAAAGTCACAAGATTGGGCGGGAATAAATATTATCCAAAAGATGCGATGATTACAGTGGAATTCACTGGAAAACCTCGCCCTGCAGGAAATTCCCCAGATGTGAGTGGATTGAGTACACCATCTGCCGAATGGGGCGAAAAGATTACCTTTTCTAAGGTTGCGGGTCAAGAATACCGAATAAAAGTTGGTGACAATGTTGGCTCTACGGGTACTGTAGACGGTGTTACTATAACACAGACGGACAAGGAAGTTACTTTGCAGGCAAACAGGAAAGTAGACGGTGTTGTACAGGTGCGCTTTGCGGCAAGTAAAAAGTATCTTGCCTCCACCCCTTGGATAGAGAAGCCTTTTTCTTTTGGTAAAAAAACACAGAATTTAACAATTTCCTATGATCCTTCCACGCCAACTGCCGTGTGGGGGGAAAAAGGAATAAAAATCTTTGTTGGCGGTGTTGGGGCAAAAACTTACTCCATAGTTGCAAAGGAAACCACTGCGTTGGATTCAAGTTTCCGCGAAGAGGGAAGTAACACGGTGATTGTAAACGCTAAAAGTGCTGGATCAGTTACAGTTCAAATAAATGTAGCGGGTAATGACAATTATAAACCTAAAACAGAAAAGGCTGTTGTGAACTTCACCAAAAAAACAGATTCTCCTCTTTTATCGAAAGAGGCCTTGTTTGCAACATCTAGGGTAGAGACAAATGCTGATGGCGAAGTTAAATTGTATAGGGGGGTTGCCTACAGATATACCTGGTTCTTAAAGCTTAAGCATATGGATGATGTTAAGTTTGATTCCGTGCGTGTACAGCAGGTCTCTGGAAACACAGTCAGTGTTAATACTGGGAAAGCAGTTCAGTTTTCTCTACCTGAGAGCAACACTGTTGGGTCAAAATTTTCCATCACATTTAGAATGTCTGATAGCAAAGAGTATATTGACCAGGATCTGACGATAAAAGCTGTGGTTTACGAATCTAGCGATGGAAAAAAACCGGTGGCGGGAAATATAACAATAGATAAAAAAGGTGTTGCCCCTTGGGGAGAAACGCTTACGGTTACCACAAAAGATAATCAAGTGTATCGCATAAAACTTCCTGTTCCTAAAGGTGTTACATTCAATGATAAAACGGGGAAAATAGACTCCGATAGATATGCCACAGGCTTTGTACAGACACGGCACAAGGATGATAACAGAGCCAATGCTTGGGTAGGTGATGAAAGCTTCACCTTCGAAAGGCATCAGCAAGGGGATTTGGCTATTAACCCACCAGCTGATGTTGTTTCGTGGGGGGAAAATGTGACTCTACAGCTTGTCGATGGTAAGCAGGGTACGGGTACGGGTGCTTTGATCTATCAAGTGGTTGGTAGCACGGCTGAGGGTGCTACTGTAACAAATAATGTGGTCAAGTCTGACGGTCCTGGCACAGTTAAAGTCCAGGTAACAAGACAGGCAGATGACAAGTATAAGGCAAAAACCTCGCCAGTAATTGAGGTGACGTTTAAGGGCAGACCGCAGGAGGATTTAGCTATCAAACTGCCATCAGAAAAACCTGCATGGGGAATACCTTTCACTCTGGAGCTTGATCCTAACAAGAAAGGTAGTGGGGAGGGTACTGTAACCTATACCATTGACAATACCTCAATTTTAGCCAGTGAAAGAGCAGAGGGTGCGACTTTGACAGCTGGCAATACATTAAACGCTAATAGTTCTGGTAAGGTTGGTATTGAAATCAAAAAAGCTGCTGATAACAAGTACAGTGAAAAGACAGCAATTGTTACAGTTGAATTTGGAAAGCAACAGCAAGGGGCGCTAGATATTCAGCGCCCAGATAAAAAACCTGCATGGGGAATACCTTTCACTCTGAAGCTTGATCCTAACAAGAAAGGTGGTGGAGAGGGTACTGTAACTTATACCATTGACAATACCTCAATTTCACCTAGTGAAAGAGCAGAGAGTCCGACTTTGACAGCTGGCAATACATTAAACGCTAATAGTTCTGGTAAGGTTGGTATTGAAATCAAAAAAGCTGCTGATAAGAAGTACAGGGAAAAGACAGTAACTGTTGCAGTTGAATTTGGAAAGCAACAGCAGAAGGAGCTGGTTATTGGACAACCAAAAGATAAGGGTGATTGGAGTAAGAGTGTTACATTATCTCTTGATCCTAAAAAGATAGGTAGCGGTAGTGGTGAATTGATTTATGAGAGGATAGATGAAGGAACTACAGCACAAGGTTCTAATGTCACAAAGCAGGGGGTAGTGACAGCTAGAAGTTCTGGTATAGTTAAGGTTCAGGCAAAAAGACTGCAGGATAAAAAGTATAGTGAAAAAACATCGGCGATAATTGATGTTAAGTTTATAGCGCAATCAAAAAACGACTTGAAAGTTAAGAAGCCAGACAGGAATAAATGGGGAAAAAAGGTACAGTTAGTTCTTGAAAATGCAGGCAGTGGTATGGGAGCTATAACCTATAGGAAGGTGCCTACGGGTACCACAGCCGACGATGCCGATGTAACGGAAAAGGGTGGCGTAGTGACAGCTAAAAGTTCTGGTAAAGTTCTTGTGGAAGTCAAAAAAGCGGCAGACACACAATACGGCGAGCAAACTGTAATGGTTGAAGTTGAATTTACAAGACAAGATCAAGGGGAACTGGCTATTGCAAAAGATAAGGACAAGGATGTTGAGTGGGATACACCTGTTACATTGTCTATTGACCCTACCAAAGTCGGTACTGGTACTGGTGCTATAGCCTATGAGATTGTTGGCGATAAAGATGATGGTATTGACACTGACAAAAGGGCAGATAGTCCGACTTTATCAGCGGTGTCAGGTCAGGCGAATGCAAGGGCACTGAACGTTAAGAGCTTTGGTACAATTAAGGTGAAGGTAACCAAGCAGGCAGATAAGAAATATAAGGAAAAATCGGCAACCATTACAGTGACCTTTATAAGGCAACAGCAAGGGGAACTGGCTATTGCAAAAGATAAGGGCAAAGATGTTGAGTGGGATACACCTGTTACATTGTCTATTGACCCTACCAAAGTCGGTGCTGGTACTGGTGCTATAGCCTATGAGATTGTTGGCGATAAAGATGATGGTATTGCTACTGCAGACAGGGCGGATACTCCGACTTTATCAGCGGTGTCAGGTCAGGCGAATGCAAGAAAGCTGAACGTTAAAAGCTCTGGTACAATTAAGGTGAAGGTAACCAAGCAGGCAGATAAGCAATATAAGGAAAAATCGGCAACCATTGTGGTCAACTTTACAAGACAAGATCAAGGGGAACTGGCTATTGTAAAGGATCAGGACAAAGATGTTGAGTGGGGTACACCTGTTACATTGTCTATTGACTCTACCAAAGTCGGTACTGGTACTGGTGCTATAGCCTATGAGATTGTTGGCGATAAAGATGATGGCATTGACACTGACAAAAGGGCAGATAGTCCGACTTTATCAGCGGTGTCAGGTCAGGCGAATGCAAGAAAGCTGAACGTTAAAAGCTCTGGTACAATTAAGATTAAAGTCAAAAAAGCTAAAGATAAGAAATATAAGGAAAAATCAGCAACCATTACAGTGACCTTTATAGCGCAGTCAAAAAACGACTTGAAAGTTAAGAAGCCAGAAGACGGCGTTAAATGGGGAGAAGAGATACAGTTAGTTCTTGAAAATGCAGGCAGTGGTACGGGAGCTATAACCTATAAGAAGGTGTCTACGGGTACCACAGCCGACGATGCCGATGTAACGGAAAAGGGTGGCGTAGTGACAGCTAAAAGTTCTGGTAAAGTTCTTGTGGAAGTCAAAAAAGCGGCAGACACACAATACGGCGAGCAAACTGCAAGGGTTGAAGTTGAATTTACAAGACAAGATCAAGGGCAACTGGCTATTGCAAAAGATAAGGGCAAAGATGTTGAGTGGGATACACCTGTTACATTGTCTATTGACTCTACCAAAGGCGGTACTGGTACTGGTGCTATAGCCTATGAGATTGTTGGCGGTAAAGATGATGGTATTGCTACTGCAGACAGGGCGGATACTCCGACTTTATCAGCGGTGTCAGGTCAGGCGAATGCAAAGGCGCTGAACGTTAAGAGCTCTGGTATAATTAAGGTGAAGGTAACCAAGCAGGCAGATAAGAAATATAAGGAAAAATCAGCGACCATTGTGGTCAACTTTACAAGACAAGATCAAGGGGCGCTAGATATTCAGTATCCAGATAAAAGTCCAGCATGGGGGACCCCTTTCACTCTGAAGCTTGATGCTAACAAGAAAGGTAGTGGGGAGGGTGCTGTGACCTATACCCTTAAGACTGACTCAGTTGCAGAGAAGGAAAGGGCAGATAGTCCGACTTTGACAGCTGGCAGTAATACAGTAAACGCGAACAGCTCTGGTAAAGTTGGCATTGAAGTCAAAAGAGCTGCTGATAAGAAGTACAAGGAAAAGACAGTAACTGTTGCAGTTGAATTTGGAAAGCAACAGCAAGGGGAGCTGGTTATTGGACAACCAAAAGATAATGTTGATTGGAGCAAGAGCGTCACATTATCTCTTGATTCTAAAAAGATAGGTAGCGGTAGTGGTGGTTTAACCTATGAGAAGGTGGTCAAGGGTACCACAGCAGATAGTGCCAATGTCACAAAGAGTGGGATAGTGACAGCTAAAAGTTCTGGTATAGTTAAGGTTCAGGTAACAAGAGCGGCAGATAAGAAGTATAGCGAAAAAACATCGGCGATAATTGACGTGACCTTTACAAGGCAACAGCAAGGGGATCTGGCCATCATTGTAAAAGATGAAGACAAAGATGTTAAGTGGGGTACACCTGTTACATTGTCTATTGACCCTACCAAAGTCGGTACTGGTAGTGGTGCTATAACCTATGAGATTGTTGGCGATACAGATGATGGTATTGCTACTGCAGACAGGGCGGATACTCCGACTTTGTCAGCGGTATCAGGTCAGGCGAATGCAAGAAAGCTGAACGTTAAGAGCTCTGGTACAATTAAGGTGAAGGTAACCAAGCAGGCAGATAAGCAATATGAGAAAAAATCGGCAACCATTACAGTGGCCTTTATAAGGCAACAGCAGGGGGAGCTGGTTATTGGACAACCAAAAGATAAGGTTGATTGGAGTAAGAGTGTTACATTATCTCTTGATCCTAAAAAGATAGGTAGCGGTAGTGGTGGTTTAACCTATGAGAAGGTGGATACGGGTACCACGGCAAATGTAGCAAATGTCACAAAGAGTGGGATAGTGACAGCTAAAAGTTCTGGTATAGTTAAGGTTCAGGTAACAAGAGCGGCAGATAAGCAGTATAACGAAAAAACATCGGCAACCATTGATGTGGAGTTTATAGCGCAATCAAAAAACGACTTGAAAGTTAAGAAGCCAGACAGCGTTAAATGGGGAGAAGAGGTACAGTTAGTTCTTGAAAATGCAGGCAGTGGTACGGGAGCTATAACCTATAAGAAGGTGGATACGGGTACCACAGCAAAAGATGCTAATGTCACAAGTGGTGGTAAGGTAACAGCTGACAGTTCTGGTAAAGTTCTTGTGGAAGTCAAAAAAGCGGCAGACACACAATACGGTGAGCAAACTGCAATGGTTGAAGTCATCTTTACAGTGCAACCACAAGGGGCGCTTACTATTAAGCAGCCATCTAGTGTTGTATGGGGAACAGATGTGAATCTAACACTTGACAAGCAGGGTAGCGGTAGTGGTGGTTTAACCTATAAGAAGGTGGATACGGGTACCACAGC
>JANSTP010055566.1:0-24700 GCA_025330745.1 Cladonema radiatum
ATCAGGGGTTATTAAAAAAAATCACTTTGGGGGGGGGGGGGCGGTAGTTTTTAAAGAAAGGGAAAGAGAGTCAAGACACTGAACAAGAAAACAGTGTGCAAGAAACTGAAGAAGAAACCAAAGAGAGTGAAGAAGAATCCAACGACTCAAATCTGTTCAATGTCAGTTGAGGTGGAATAAAATGGGAAGAATTTAAATTGACCATAGCCTATAAATAGAGACACAATTGATGGATTTAATCATTCGCCATGTATCATCCATTGAGGATGCAATGTCAACAGAGCTATGGTATTGGAGGAATCTTCAAAGGATTAGCAAGAAAATTAGAACCAATTGAAAAAGAAGACAATCCACCTTATGATGATGACTATGTAAAGGAAAAAGAAGTAGAAGAGGAGGAAGAAGAAAACATGCTCTTAAGGAAGACTCACAGCGACAATCTTATTAAAGAGTGGATAAGAGGAAAACAACCTTATTTTTATATGTGTAAACTAGAAGATGAGTTGAAAACTTGTAATGCTGTTTCTAAAAGAATATATCATGTAAATGAAAGGTGTGTTCTATTGTAAATAGTTCTGCGTAGCCAAAATTTGCTATGCTGCAAGCTCAATTGTCAGTAGAAAAATCATTCAAGCTTATGAAAACAGCATGAATATTCAGCACTTCAAACTGTGATGAGCAGAGTTAATTTCAGTTGGGAAGTAGTGAAAAACTACTGAGTTCACAGAAATTATATATTTACAACACCAAATGCATTACAGCATATTTCAATCTATTCATAGAAAATACAATTAAATCAAGCCAAATGCAATATCTAGGATTTTAACGTGTCTTTGTTTTGTTTATAAAAAATGTATTTCATTTCATTGGATCCATTTCAACATCCTTGTCTTTTAAAAACCATATACTCACAATAGAACTTTAAATGCTATTGGGTTTCTTGAGATATAGTTGAGAGTAAAATTTGTCTTTTTAGTTTATAAACACTTACAATTTTTCTGAAACTGCTTTACCATATGGTGGTAAACTACTGCGAAAGTTTTTGTTCACAGATTCTTTCCACATCAATAGTTTCGTGTTGATAAAGATGGATTGTCTCGTCCCAATGATACTGGTTACAATAACTCTTCTATACACTTGAATTTCTCCAGCTACATTTCATCATAATCCACTTTGAGGCCCATTTTCCAATGAGAATTTTCATCATACCTAGTGACCCCACTACTACAGGATTGACTAGGCATATTGATGTAAAGAGGTACAATTGAATCATCCAGTACATATCAAACGAAGGTTTTTGTATCTTGTTTGATAATAGTGATGAGATCACTGACACAAATATTATTTGAAGGTCGACAACTTCATTGTCTCTGGAAAGAAAATTTCAAATATAAAATTCTTTTTTCCTAAATCCTTATTGTTATGGAGTTATTAAAGAAAATACCCCCTTGTGACTTTAAAACGTTTTGTTTTAGTAATGTGGCAAATTATCATACTTGTGGCGTCATGTAGCAGATCATTTAAAAATTCACATGCAGTGATAAAGCAGAAATCTTAAGAAAAACAAAGCAGGTTCTTTTCATACAATTCATACAACATCCTTGCTTTTCAATTTGGGTTAAAACAGTGCTACAAGAACCCAAGATAAATGTAGGTATCATATAGGGGCTACTAGCAGTAATTCCCAACTTATTTATAAAAACCTTTTAATTTTTCACTTGAAAGTTCTAAGGTGAATTTCTCGCTTCAAAATCTTATTATTTTCGAATGCTATTTTGAATGTTTTTTTTAACATTTTTTAGAATTCAGTTTGCCAGAATTCATTCTTTCGCTTTAAAAATATAGTATCATAAAGTTTTTGAAATTAATGAAAAATTGGATAATCAAACAGGGACGTAGCTACCTGGTGAATAAATGTAAGATAGTACATTACTGTAGTATAATATTGATATTTTCAGAAATTTGCATTGATATATCGATTTTGGTTATTGTCTAAACTAGCGCTTGTGTTTCAAGATATATGAATAGCCAGGAATAGCACAAAGGACATTATCGACACATAGAAATATATTTTCATGAAGATTGCATTCACAGTATACATTGAAAATAAAGGTTTGAAGATTGCATCGATGAAGCGCGAAAGAAGTCGAGCTTAGAAGCTTCCTGTTGTCTATTCGACCCAAACACACTACCTATTTGTTTACGTCATTTCTATCTAATAAATAGACAGTGTGAGGACAGGGAAAAGGAGAGAAAATTCCAACCTTTTCTGTCACAAGAATTTAATGGACCATTCTACAGAACTTTCATAAATTAACTTTCAAGGAATCTATTTTCTCATCAGCAAAGATTTTGCAAAGGTTTCGGACCAAAATGACAGTATCACACCTGACTCAAGCTTTAGTTTTAGTTTATAACTATAACTATCTATTTTATTGATAAATAGATTGATATCTGAATATGTATTGGTTGCTTCAATCTTTGATTTCATAATATTCTTACATATAGCCTTCCAGCTTCTATTTGATCTTCTGATCTCCACTATGTCTTTAAAAACAGCAGATATTGAATTAGCTTTAAAAAAAGTAATAGAAAAGGTTTGATGCCGATCATGAGGTTTTTCAAACATTATTTACTTTGATTTTCACAAATATGACTAGACCAGTTCCACAGTCTTCAAAATTTTATTCGCTACATGACGTCACAATCTTTGCGCAACCAAAACAAAGCGTTTGCATGACCGGTATAAAATACCAAACTAAAGTCTGTTATTTCTGAATACGTACTATCAATTGTGTAAAATAAATGAAATTAAGTGATTATTGGCCAAAAGTACTTCCTAAAAAATCAAAAATATGATATAATTAAAAAACCCAAGAGTCCACCTTTAAGTCGATTCCAAAAATATGAACTAAATTGTAATTGCAGTTGAACTGGTTCCTTGTCACTGTTGTTTCACCAAACCTGATTGTTTCCATGTCATTTAAAAATTGTTGAAAGGGTTTGACAGCAGATTTGCACATGTGACTGCACTCAAAAGAAAGAACTGAGACATGCCCACTCCTTATGTATTTAGGAACTCACTTGACGCATGCTGTTCTCCGCCTCTCCTTTTCCCACTACTTATCTGCATGTTGGAAAAAGGCTGCAGACACTATTCTCACTTGTTCTGAGCACTTAAAATTCGTTCTAACTCCATTTGTACACGTTATAAAACAGCCAAGGACACTGTTTTCACTTCTTCTGAGCTCTCTAAACTTGTTTCTAACATGATATCTACACTGTTTTTGCTTGTTCTAAGAACTTAAAAGTAGTTTTAACAAAATTTCTACATATCATGGAACAGCCAAATTTCACTTGTTTCGCTCACTTGGAATTCATTCTAACTCCATATCTATGCAATGTAAAACTGCTGCAGAGACAATGTAAAACTACTTCAGTTGTTCTGGTGTCTCTGTAATTAATTAAAACTTGCTGGAAGTTTTCTGGAAAGAATAATGCTCTGATTTGGTACAGCTCAATTTTGAACCAAATCATTCGACAGGAATACATGCATAAAATTCTATAGAAAAATAAAAATTCATAAAATTTCATGCAAATCCACATATCACCTTAGTTTTATATAAATTATCTTTACTTTTCAAAGAAAGAGTGTTTTATTAAAACGAATGGGATTCCTAGTAGTATGAGTAGTTAAGTAAAAGAACATTACATGAGTTAATTAATAGGACATTCTAATCCTATTGTTCATGAAGTCTTAACTTGAAAAATTATTATAAATTATCTGCTCCTTCATAAGAATACACTGTATTACAATTAAAAAATTTTTAAAAACGAAAATGTTTGAATGAAAAAAAGGTGGTTGTTTTGACAGTAGTTGTTTTGATAAATTGTAAATCTCCCCTTGTTGCATATCATTTTAAAACTGTTTATAAAAATTCTGACAATACCAATACAAAAAGAATTAGAAAATAGAAAATGACCTTACTTTAAAAACCTATTCTTCATGGGTGGGGGGGGGGGGGATTCTTCATGGGTGATTCTTCTGGTGTAGTTAATATTTCTGAATGAAATTTGGACTGCAGGCACAATTGCTACCAAAATTTCTGAAGTGTTTTAGAAGTCTCTCTGTGGAGTTGACAATAACTACCCCAACGAAATAGAAATTATGGTAATTTTTGGGTATTTCTGATAACGTCATCACATGATCATGTGACGAAAGGGGATAAAATTTGTATTTTTAGAAACTACTAATGATACTTAATATTTGTGCAAATTTTCATAGCAATTGGTTGAGTATAAGAGATTTTAACCAGGGGGGTAGTTTTTACCCCCCCCCCAATGAATCTAACGATCTTCAAAAAGCCCATGAACAATAGGGTTAAGCTGTGTTTAGATCGTTTATTATCACTATATTAACTATTACCCAATTTTTATATAATATAAAATAAGCAACACGTTTAATTTTCATAATCATTATGAATTGGTAAAGGGAACATACGATTCTATTAATATTGAATGTCACATAATACAGAAAAAAAATTAAACCAAACACTAAAATCAACCACATAAGAGCTGATTTTTCTAATATCATGCTAGGTTGTTTCAAGTGGATCCCTAAATGACAGGGTATTTTCTGTGTTCGAAATTGCAACTTATCATAGGTGTGATAAAGACATGGATGAAGATTGAGGTAAGTTCATTGTTTTCTTCCATTTGCTTAATAAGGTCTCTCTTAATCAAGTTCATAAGACCCATTGGTACGAATGTTAACTCAAGAGAGTTTTCAGCACAAAAAAATTTAAGCCTTCAGATTCACCTTCAGGAGATAAGTTAGGCTTTTGTGTTTGGGGTTTGTTAGAATGGTAAAAGACCCTGTTTTTCATGTCAGATGACACATTTGTAGAAACTTGATTAATAAGGCAATTTTTCCAAATGCTATGAAAATTGCAAAAGCTACTCTGATATTCAAAAATGTTGACAAAATTAACCTGTATAATTACCGGCCAATATCTGTTCTGCTGGTTCTATCAAAAACTTTTGAAAGAATAATGTATAACTGCCTATATAAACATCTCTCAACATACAATCTTCTTTTTGACAACCAATTTGCATTTCAGCAAAACAAACGAACTCATCACACAACTTAACAACTTACAAGAGAAATTCCAAAATATTTTGGAAAAGGAGAATATACTATAGGTATTTTTCTAGATCTTTCTAAGGTTTTTGACACCATTAACTATGAAATGCTTTTTAAAAAACTTGAATATTAAAGAATGACAAATAAGGCATGTTTTTGTTTTAAAAGTTAGTTAGAAGAAAGAAAACAGTATGTACCATATGATGAGTATGAGATCTAAAAACAATTTTATTCAGGAGTCCCTCAAGGTTCGATTCTGCAGTCACTACTCTTCTTTCATAGTACTTTGTGTGTGTTTTTCCACGCTTATGAAATAAATAGTATCTACTTTTATTTTTTCAAGGAAAATCAAGTATGAGATTTAAGGGGGGAGGGCTCGAATCTCTTATGATCTTAAAAGGGGACTAATTTACAAGAGGGAAGTAAGATTTATTCTGTTATATAAGGGGGAAGAAATTGATACAGGGAAATTTCAGATTTAAGGGGCGACAGAAAACTTCTCATGACTTCTCAACTTCTCATAATAAAATCTCAAGGCTAAAAATTTTCTGGATCATTTTTAGAAAGATCATTTTTAGATAAATGTGCTGTAAATAAAGGCAGTTCTTTTTTGAAAATTTTTAGTGAAAATAAATAACAATTAATTTTCAACTTGCCAATTTCCTGCTAGTTTCTGATAAGATCGATAAGATCTTCTTTTGGTTTACCTTGCTAGCATCCAATTCTTAGTGTTTTAAATGTTTGTATTTGCCAAGGATCCAATGTCGGGTGCATGTGGGGTGGCGCAACATGCATGCAATTTTCTATTGCAAAAACTACTTCTTAGATGACTAAAGTGTTTTGAGTGCAAATGCACTAACAGTTACAACTTTCACTTATCTTTTCCTGTATTGCTTTTGGCAGTTCATGCCCTCTCATGACATTGTATTTTTTATTATCTTAAGATATTGACTTGTAAATGTTTAGCAAAAAAAAACTAAACAAAAAATATAAAATAAATGGGCCTTAAACTTTTCGGAACTATTTGATGTCTATGTGTACCAAGTTTGGTCACTAAAGGATAAGTACAGAAGAAGTTAAAGAAAATCTTCCCCCGTTGCGATTATTCCCTGTTTTCTATACAGCAAGTTTCGAATGGTTTTTTATATATTGTCAACATTACAATCGTGCTACCATAAATCCATGAATGAATCAAATATACAAATGAAAAACCATTAAATTTATGTCAGATTTTCTATTTCTGTTCTTATAGTCAGAGTCATGAAAGAACAAAAACAACCAGTGCATATTCCAGACATTTAGGGCAGAGTGCGTTCTTCTCTAAAAAAGGCACAATTTTTGAAAAGAAGGGCAATATTTTGCTCTTTTTAGCCTAGAAATGTATGTTTTTAGATCAATTTTAGCATAATTTGCTTTATAAAAAAGGGCAGCGTGCGACTATCGCACGCACTTTTAGTCTAGAATAGGCTTTGACAACCCCCGATATAGTGCAGGTCAATATTAAAATCACAATAAGTGGTTTATCATAATTACAGTTACCAAACTATCCCAAAATATTTGGATTATATAATTATGATTGCACAAAACTGAGACCTGGAATTTACTGACTAAACAAAAAAATGTCCATTTTCACGCTATAACCTAGAACTGATCTGTATTAGCTCGCATCAATAATAAAGTTGGCTTAAAAAACTATTTTTCATAATGGTCAGCAAAGTAATTTTTTTCCAGCTAGAAATAAAAAAAAATGGAATGTGAAGGTTAAACTATGCTCACTAAATATGCTACTCTATTGAATTATCTATCAGGGCAATTGAAATTATGCAAAAGTTAAGGGGCAAAACTCACTTAAATTGTAGTTTTCAACCCTATTTAACCCCTCTACATACTTTTTCCTGCCAAATGTTTTTGCAAGCCTGACAAGCCTAGTTTTTTATGACATTTCACCAAGTCATAACACACTCTTTGACAAAGTTTGAAGTTGATTCTAGATCTGTTACGACAACTTTGTCGAGCCTCATTGGTAGCATTTTAGCCCAAAACTCTTTCAAAATCTCACTTTTGAAGTCCTGTACATTCTAAAATGCCACTAAAACTGTATTTTTACAATATTTCCTCTCTAACTAGCATATTGAGTAATTTTCCAATCACAAAAAGGATTTTGGGCGATTTTCTGGGGGGCAGGTGGGGAAGGGGGTGCATAAAATTACTCCCTGTCAGACTTTTCGACTTTCAGTAGAATTTAGCTCTAAAAATCTTGGCAAATTTGTACCCCTTGAGGAATCAAATTAGTGCTCATATTTCTGAAGCATGGTATAACTAAAAATTGCCGTTTTTTGATCAAAATCAGAAAAAAAACATAATTTTTCTAAGTTCTTGCTTTGAATCTTAGTTTTTATCCTAATATGTTTGTTTCATCACTAACTAAGTATCATGGAACACTTTTGGACGATTTTTGATGACGTCATCAAATTTTTTATTTTAGCCGGAAAAAATATGCTCTTATAGCAGGGTGTAAGCTGGGGTCTTATTTTCAGCGTTTTCGCTGTTTTCCCAATTGAAAAATGGTCTGCTTTTTCCCAATAGCTCTTACAATACTGTCAAAATGTCTTATTTTTGGATATCATTGTGCAAAAGAATGGTAAACCTTTACTAATAATGCTAATTTAATGCATTTAGGTGCTATATTTCATTGAGAAATTTGTGAATCAAGCTTGAGATGTCTGCCTTTTCCCAATTTAATTTGAAAATCGCTGAATTTTTTGAAATCCTGGCTTACACACTGTATAGTCATCACTTATGAAGATAGATTAATAACTTCAGCACCTCTTTTCCTTGACATCAAAGCGCTAAATCTTTATAAATTAAATATAGCATATTGAGCCTGACATTTAAAAGCGTAAACGAAATAATGGCAACCTTTACGTACGAAAATGTAAAACAAAACTTGTTCAGTTTAGTGTTGATTATAGGGCTCCATTCCTTTGAAACTATTTAATCCTGTCTCTTGGGGCGTCTTAGCCCACAGGCTCAAACTTTCCAGAAAAACTGTGGAACTGTAAAAGACATTAAGCTGAAATTTTTGGTACCTTCCTAACTTTTGTATTAGGAAAACAGTGGTGAAAAAAACTTTTTATTAAGCTGACAAGTAAAGATACGAACTTTAAAAGGGATTACTAACTGAATATCAATTAAATTTGATATTCTTGTTTGAATTATGAAGTTCTATACCAATTTGACGTCACAGTGAAAAAAGATGAAATCATCATCTTTTGGTCACATGATGGCATCATTTGGTTGAAAATAGGTTAAAATGTCATTGGTCCAAGTTTGGTTACAATTTGTTCAGTATAATAGGATTTATAAGTGGCCAAGTGAAAAGCAAGAAAAAAGCCTCCTCCCCCTCCCCGATTGATTGGTATATTAAAAGTTTGATTTGGGTCAGATTGAGGGGCCTAAAAATGCCACCACAGGACCAAATTTGGTCAAAATTTTTGGCATCCAACTTTTTTTGCATATTTTTTACCCAATTAATCAGTTGCAGCAAAAATTTTGCTTGTAACACGACAAATGGCACAATAATTCATAGTTGCCTGCACTACCTGTGTAGAGACGTATTAGAAACAATTTCTTGACTTTAAATAAATTATTTGGGGGTAAATATCAGGTGAAAAAAGGTGCCAAAATTTTCCACCAAATAAATATATTCCTGTGAAGTCATTTTTAGGCGCTACGGTGTGACCCAAAACTTTTTCCTTCAAAATTAATTTTTAATATACCAATCAAAAGATCTTGATGAGTGGAAAAAGAAAAATATAAAAACCTTTATCCGAAAAATTTTAGTTTCTGTGATATTTAACCATAAAAAAGCAGACCAGGAATTTACTGACCAACCCAAAAACGTCAATTACTTCTGTATTATTCGTACCTTTTTCAACTTTGCATGTTAGCTTGTATTTTTAAGAAAATTCATTTGACAAATCATTTTTTAGTGGGGTCAGTAAAACAATATGCAGAGAGTAATCTAAAAAATGGGGGCAGGGTCCGAAGATGTCTAAAAAGGGCACAAGTTTGACAAAAGAGGGTACAGTTTTCTTCAAATTTTCAATTTTCCTTGTGAAAAACAACAAAACATCTATATTTCTTGAAGGGCAGCGTCCGTTAGTCGGACTCTGAAATGGGCTAGAATTGTCTCTGATATGTGTAATTTATAGAACAGAATTCACAAACAGTTCAAAGGGAAATTAAATCAATTATGGACAATGAATGGTCAATCAATATTAAGATTACAATAAGCTTTCTATAATAGCTTTAGTTCAGTATTTTATCTGATTCTAGCCTTATTCTAGCCTCATGTCATTGTGACTGCACAAAATGCAGACCTAGAATTTAATGACCGAACCAAAGATGTTTATAAATTTAGTACTATTTATGCTATTACGTGAAAACTGTAAGTAAGTAAGTAAGTTTTGTTTACCCACTATTAGGTGACAAGGATGAAACACTTTCAGCACTGAAGCCTGACTTCTGAGGTGATCCCATATAAACGCCAATAGGGAAAACATCGTGTTGATTAAATGCAACACTAACAACTACAAAAATGGTCAACCATTTTCAAAATAATTTCTGTCTGAATTTTGAATTTTACTGAATTTTACTATGCTATGATGGGTATTACAACAGCCATTCAGAAGTTTTAAAAGAAAACACAAGTCAAATATTTCATTGCCAATCAAACATACTGAAAGCGTGAAATAGTATATCAAAAAGTGTCTGTATATATTTTTTTGCACTGTATTATCAGAAGTAAGTCTTACTGTCAAAAGATTGTCTGAGTTTTTGTAAATTAAAAATGTTATTTTTGGCCAAGATTTATGCAGCAAAGTCCACACACCGGTATATGGTGAGAAAAACTCAATCTTAGATTTATCTTATCAATCTCAATCTTTTTACAGGAATGGAAAACCTTCTAAGATTATTAACTTTATACTTTTTACAGAAAAAAAACTATTTACAGAACAATATTTAGCCATCTAATGGCTTGTTTTGTAGACTTTAGTGCTCGATATGCTGAACTGACAAAATTGTGTCAAAAAAATTCAATCCTTATGCAAAATTGGTGTAAGGATCAATCAAAACTATGTCAATCTAAGATTAATGTTTTCTAAATAATAGAGTAAACTCATTGTAAGTGGGACACTCAAGAGACCGATAGAAAGTGTATCACATAGTACCTATCATGGTATTTGAATTTCCCAGTAAGCAGCAAATTGACAAAAAAGGATCAATTTGTCCCAGTTATCAAAAGTTATTTCAGATTAATTGCTGAAATTATACAAAAAGACAAAATTTTCATATGGGGTGTCCTACTTAGTCAGCGTCCCATTTTTTTGCTTGAACAATATAAGGCAGTCCAAGGGACCAGAGAAAAGTGTACTACTTTCCAGGCTTTTTACTTTTTGTAATGTATCACTTATCGCCAGTATAATGTACTTCCAAACCTCATTACATCAAGACATGCTTCTTTGGTCCTTGATTTCTGAAAATGATCCTATCTCGAGGAGCACTTTGAAAAATGAGAAGCATATAATGCCCTAACTTTTATTGAGCCACTTTGTTTTTGTTCTGATGGCTGAGTAGAGGGCTAATTAGAAATTATTGGTAGATAAAAGTAATCAGTATATTTTCTTCATTAGAACCTGAGGTTTCTATTTAATTTTATTTGAGGGTAGCTTCTATTTGAGGACAGTTTCAGTTTTCGCACCACTGAAGTAGATATAACACCATGTCCTTTTATTTAAACCAAGTTATGTTTGGCTAACCCTTTTTTTAATTATCTCTTGATAATTTAAGAATTACCCTGTACTACGGATTTGGCACATGATTCCAATTTTTCCCCATATTATAATTATATCTGCTGCCTACCAATATACTATATTCTTATACCTTTATTTTTTACCTTTTTTACCACTAGCTTGAAGATGTTTTACCAATCCCACTTCTAAATTGCTTAACAAAACTTTCTTATACGGATTTACCCTAACAATTTGACAGAATCAAAATAAGAGGCTCTCAATGATCAGCCAAACTTTTGCCAGATCTCATTAATTAATGTTCATAACAAAAATGGTGATGTAATCATACCAAAAATAGTCTAAAAGTTTTTCAAAAACTCGTACCAGCTGTATGCAAAGCTTAAAAACAATTGCGCTTGTAGATTTTGAGTTCTTTTAAGTGGGATCTGCAACCTTAAGGTCATTTGATCCTCACAAAGCCTGGTACAAATAGGACTTAGCTTTGGGGTGAAAGTAAAAACGTTGCCAGTATTATTATGAGAATCTCTACTTACATTTTTTTGAATAGGCCATGAAGGCATAATCACTAAGCTGATAAGCAGAAAAATTTGGAACATTTTGAAAAAAAAATCAACAGCCTCCTACACTTTATTCATTGGCAAAAAAGCTGTTCTAGTATCTCACTTTCCATACTTAACTCACTTAGTAATGCACAACTTTGTCTGGATCCTTCTAATATTTTGGATTCATGCTGTATATTTCTGAAGAAATCTAAAATCTGTGTTTCAAACTTTTTTTGGAGTAATAATGGAACCTAAAATGATAACAATCATAATATGAATGTATACTTTAGGAATAATACTGAGTCTATACTTGAATTTTGATTGGTCTGTAAATTTTAGATCTGCATTTTGTGCAATCATGGTTACATAAGTCAAATACATTCAGATACAAAACCAAAATAAAGCTATTATAGACAGCTTATAGTAATCTTAACATTGATTGATCATTCATTGACCATGATTGATTAACTGTCACATTGCACCGTCTGATAGGTCTGATCTGTAAGTTACTCAAATTATTTTACTAACCACACTAAAAAGTAATTGTCAAATAAATTTTCTTATCAATGCAAGCTAACATGCAAACCTTGGAGGTAATAGTGTGAATAATTATTATTTAATCATTATATTAATTATTAATTATTATTTGAATAATTATTTAACAATTGAAATTTAATTAAAACACTTTTTGTTTACATATATTTTATACACAAGATGGCTTGTCTGAAAATGATAAAAAAGAAAAGAAAATAAACTCTGCTTGAAAAAAAGGGCTTAATGATGGCAATGCGCCCTACCAAAAGTTAGTTGCATGTCCAAATTCTGATGCTCTTCACCAAATTCTGTGAAATTTTATTTTCTGTGGTCTGAGAAGACGGCCACCAAAAAAGTTATGTTTTACCAAAGCGTATTATCAACAAACCATGATGATTTCTCTGTAAACTGATAAAGATATCTTGATATTAAATCAGAGCGTTCCAAACATAACTTCCTCACAAACACAATACTGTAGATCCATATTCTGTTTTATCAAGTTCAGAACTACAAAAACTATATTTACCTAGGATATGTTTGTAAAAAGATTTAGTAAAGTAGGCGGGAATAATGAACCGATGATACAAAGCAAGACCCATGAGTCGTCCAGCAAACTCAAAATAGCTCAAATGGTCAGGATTAACATGAGAATTGCGATTTGGCTGAAATGTCATACCTAAAAAAAATCAATAGAATATATTTATTTAGCACAAACACCAACAAATTTTATATTATAGACATTCCTACCATCAGCTGATAATGTAAACAAGGCATAATCAGGATTCAGAAGTTCTTGAATAAGCAAACATATCCATTCTTTCGTTACACCTGAACCCTACAAAAATAACACCTGTTGTTATATGATAGATAGAGACATGGCATTTCAGGAAAATTATTTAGATATATTTGCTTTACAGAACTTAACGGTTTTCAACAAAATAATGTCAAATTTTCAAAAAATTATTGTTTCTTTTTTAAGTTTTTTTTTTGTTTCCCTCTTAGAAAAAAAAATTTTAAAATAAAATTCTGAAGCACTTCAAAAGTCATGGCGCAAATTAATTTGAAACTTCATAATTAAGAGGGCATGGCTGGTCCTCCAATGTATTAATACTGAAGATATATTTCAAAATGAAGGAATTCTTAAAGATAAGGTCATACTTAAAAGCAGGGTTCTAATAAGCGGGCTTTCAGTTGAAAACTTTTGTGAAACAAAAAAAAATGATGTGATTTTCACAATCATAATATGCCAGAATTACGATAAAGCAGTCTCTTTGTCGAATGGTGCGCGATCATGCTCACACACACGCGGGCACATCTAAATCATTTAAATTTGAGCACCTCATACTCTTTTTATTTCTTTGCTTGTTGATCTTTTCATATAATTTGTTCGTACTAATTTCCCTTTATAACAATTTCCTACAAATTTCCTTATCTCTACAGCAGGTGAGTTATTAAATTATTCATTAAAAGATGATTACATATTAGCTGATATTTATTACATAAAGATAATATTAGCTGTTTTCACGTTGAGACGACCTTACAGATCAAGACTACTTGAAAAAATTTTCAAAGTAGGCTCAGCGTTAAATCTGAAGACAACTTTGAAAATAATAAAATTGTCTTTTACAGGTTATAGCCAGGGTGAAAACAAGTTATTATTGCTACAGTTAAGACATGTTATCAAATTCTTTAATGTTTTCAAAATTATAATTATATTGATACTGGGATATAAATTATGGATTTTTTAAAGTTGTCTCAAGCAGAAATGAAGGGTAAGAAAAAAGCATAACTGCTTGATTTTATATATAAAGTGAAAGAAAGTTTTAATGACGAGTATGCTGTCATCAATATGCTTATGAGTCTTAGTAATGAGGTGAAAGATTTACAGGAAGAAGTAAACGAGCTTAGGAAAGAACGAAGTGTCGATATTGAACAGGAGCAAGGACTACACCATCTGGACCAGTACATCCGACGCAACAATATAGAAATATCCGGTATCCCAGAAATTTTCAACAAAAATCTGGAGAGTAAGGTTACTGAAATCTGTGAGACCTCGATGTAAATATACCAAAAAATGCAATAGAAGCTTGTCATAGATTGAAAAAAAGGACTGCTGACAAAAATTCTCCACGAAAGGTAATAGTACCATTTGTTAACAAGCGAACAGTTGAATGTTAATGTCGAAAAAAAGAGATCTTGATGCAACTGACTTTTCGAAACTTGGCTTTCCAAGCAATCAAAAGATCTACTTATCTGACGGTGGTAAAGTGATAATTAGGCATGATGACAGAGCACTAACTATTAAAGTCGATCATTTTGAAGTTCTGAAAAAAAAACTTTCCTGATTTTGATTTTGAACTGAAGGAATTGTCATGAGCAATGTTTTCAGTAATAAACTCTGTTTGCCTCTGTTTGTTATAGTTTACATTTGAAGTGAGTTACAATTGATTCTATATTAATCAGGTATCAAGTATTGCGTTATTATATGAGTCATGTCTTTTGTGGTGTTTGCGACAATGACTTAGAATTGGGAAAAGTTTCATATCTGACATAAAGTTCTTGTGAAGCTCTAATTCATAACCAGTGTATAGATATTGCGACAAGTTCTCAATTATTCCTTTGCAAGGAGTTCTCTCAAAAAATACTTCCTTTCTCTCAAACACAAGAAAAATTCGAAATATATAAGTTATCAAGAGGGCTTTGATTTAATTAATATGTGTAAAATGCTTGACAATGACTTTCAAAATAAAACCAACAACAATTATTTTACAATCAACCAATTCAACAAACAGGAATTAATTAATGATAAACTTCCTCTTAAAGTTTTACATCTCAACATTGCGTCTTTAAATAAATATCAATAGGAATTTGAACTGTTTCTCAACTCAATCAATACTCATTTTGATTTTATAACAGCAACCGAGCATAAACTTGGTGTAAACAATAATTTTTCTTATCAAATCAAAACCTCAACCCATGGTGGAGCCGGAATATTTGTCTCCGAAGATTATTCTTTCAAAATTCAAAGTGATTCGTCTGTTAATAAAACTGATGAACTTGAAAAAATTAGGGTTTCAAAAATGCACTCTAAAATATATAAATATCTTGAAAAATACCATTTATTATTTATCAAACAATTTGGATTTCGACCTCAACACTCCACAAATCACGCATTACTAAGTCTCATTGAAACCATAAAGTCAAATCTTGATAATAAATTAGTATCAGGTGCCGTTTTCATTGACCTTCGAAAGGCCTTTGACACGGTCGACCATGATACATCTAATATTTCTACGAGAGCTTCACATTTATTACTTGTACCCAAAGTATATTTAGTTTCTATTGGTGAAAGATCTTTTCATTTTCAGGTGTCTGTTATCTGGAATGATTTTTGTTCTAAACTCGATTTTCCTCTTGATGATAAAGCGTTTACCAAAGTAAAAAGAATTTTCAGAGCAAAATGCTTCTCCTCGTATGTAATTTGAGGTTGCATGTACATGTTCCTAAAGAAATTTTTCTTATTATTCGATCCTATTTGTTGCTATAGATCACCGCTCTTTTCTATGTGTTTCATGTGTTTATTTAGTGCAGTATTTACCATATCATTATAATTTTTTTTTTACTATTATAATTTTTTTGTAAAACTTCTCTGTTTCGTAGTGATAACTTTTTGATAGTTCAAGAGGACCTTTGAATTGCATTGGCATTTAGGTGACCCCGTCTTGTAAATTGTTTTTTTGCAAGAAAATATATTACTCATTCATTCAAAAGAGAGAACATTCTACATTGATGTGAAATGATAAAGCCATCTATAAACAGAAACCTAGTGACAAAATAGCATTTTGCTTCTAAAATTATCCTGTTTCCTGCTGCAGACTGCTTCTAAAAACACCCGACATTTTTCATGTTTAAGGATAGGACTTGTCTGCTTTAAGAATTTGCTTTATAAAGTAGTCTTGACAGATTTCATGCTGTCTACTTTATGAAACACCTGTTACTTAAAGTAATCTAATCGGTAAAGTAGTCTCAGCATGAAAACAGCTATTAATTTAAAAAGTCATGATAAGTGATGAAACATCTGCTTAAGTAAAAAAAAATTTTATCATAAAGTCTTCACTTAATAAAAATGATTTGCTTAAAGAAGCACTAACAATTTTTTTTCCATTCTTTAGATGCAATCTATGCCTGATGCTTATTTCAGAAAAATATTTCTTGTTTAATTTATATCTCGCCGAATATTTCTTTTAAGGTGAAAAATAATGTAATTGGTTTTTGGATCACTGTACTTTCATTATGATGTTTCCATGGTAATTTTTTTCTTTACATAAAAGAAGAATATTCTTTCCATAAATAATCATAAAAGCAATATCTTCTTTTAAAAATGGTATTAACAGAGCGACTCACTTATACCGATTTGCTTTTAACGAAGACAGTCTTTTATTCGAGAAAAGGTCCATTTTCCCTTCTTTTCAAATAGAATTTGGAGTAAAAAAAATTTTTTCTGAATACTATTCAAGCCAAGTATTCCAGTCTGTAAATTAGAAAAAATCTGATATTGCCTCTTTAACTAACTTTTATATATGAATGTAAGGTTGTTATTTTACTTCACATAAAAAAGAAAGACTTAACGTCCACTTCTCATATAATGTCATTTCAGTTTAAACGATTTTCTTTCTCAATAGAATGTTTACAATCAAAAAGAATAAAAATATGTGCTAAAAAACTTTATTTCTCTATTACTTTGAGACATTTATTTTTTAAGCAAAAGGAATATTTAGAGTTTTACATCTTATTATGTGTTTTTCTTTTCCTATTAAAAATATCCAATAGCCCTTATTCAAAAAAAAATCATATCCGCTTGTTTAATGTTTTATTATTTTAAAGAAAACGTTTTCCAAGAATACTTTAAAGGTGATCACAGAATAACCGAAGATCGAATTTTTGCTAAATATTTGGCGAATTTCACGTAGCATAACCAAAGCCCAATATTCAAATTATCATGGAAAAATCCAGCCTTTATGGAAAATCTTTGCATCTTTTGAATAAATAAAAATTTGTGTATAAACCTAAAATTCATATCATATCAAGTATAGAAACATCCTTGGCACTGGAGGACGTATTATATTGTGAACCCCAAACATAAAACCCAAGCTTCACTCAATCAAGTGATGCCTTATAAAACTTAAATAAGGTAAAGTGAATGTGTACTAGCCTTCAAACACTCATCTAAAGTCTTGCGATATCTCCAATTATACAAGTCATTCTCCGCATCTCGAATCACAAAGAAAGTTCTGATATACTTTTATATAAAAGTAATTGATCATGATACCTGCTGAAGGTGAGTAAATTTAATTTTTCCATTCTGATCTTTTTCTTTCAGATCATATTATTTCATCTTTTAAATCATGTCTAGACATAGGAATAAATATAAATAATCATCTCCTTGTGCATAAAAGGTAAGTTACATGAAAAAAAATTGTTGCATTTAATAAAATATTCATTTCTAATAAAAAAATATTTCTTACAATGCGTATCAAAAAAGTTTTTGTTAACATTATTAATTAATTTTTTCTTCTTGAATACAGCTAAGTTAACATCATTTTTTGCCTAATAAATTATTTCATTGATAGACTTTCAAACTAAAATGGCACATACATTATGAAATCTGTAAATATTTCTTGATTTTTACTGTGGCTCTGATACCAAAAACGGCATGTTATCCAAAAACCGAACTTTGGTTAAAAGTTTATTTTTTCAATTTGCTTTGTTTATCAATCTGAGATCCAAAAAGGCCCAGTTTTCATAGCGTTAATAAAACTTCCTCCTATGCTTTCTTTGCTTCATACTTTGGCTACTGTAAAAACATATTTAATGCAAACATTAAAATGTGTATTCGCCTGTAAGCCACTTCGAAACACTCGAGCTTTTCTATGAGCTGCAGATGTCTCTGCTCCATGGATTAACGTCCACCTGTAGTTATGATGTATATCGCTGATTGGGAGCTTCGGCTGGCCTCCCTTTCGAGGGGTGTCTGGTGGCACTAGTTTATAGCTAACATTCAGGATACCTCCCATTCGATCGCTATACATTGAGTAAAGACAGGACTAATGGTATCGCCTTTTGGCTATATCTTGGACGTTAGCATGTACCAAGGGTGTATTACGCATATATTACGCGTTTTTGCATGAAATAAACAGTTTTTCATCTTATGAGCAAATCTTTCTTCTTACAAAAGTATATACCAGCAATATATATTGTTGATTATATTAAACATTTAGAAATACTGAAACTGGAGCCACAGTGGAACTTGGTTTTTTAAATTCTACGGAAGCCTAACTTAATTTTCCTCACCTTTAGAAGAGGAACATATATCATACATTTTCTTGAACAAAAACTTGCACGTCTACACATTTCTTTATCACAAAGACTGTAAAAGTAATAAGTTCTGATCATATAATATGCTACATGATTTTTTCTTTTTCATTGAAAAAGAAATCGAACTCAGTATAAAACAAGTATGTTGCATTACTTAATCTGTTTTATTTTTTAAAGTGAAAGTTTTCTAAATAAGACATTACTTAGGAGGTGTAGCGCAGTTGGCAGTGCATCGGGCAATGAATTCTAAGGTTAGTTGAATCTTAGGGTTCTGAGTTCAAACCCATGCCTTGGTTGTCTAGCGAGCACAATATCTTTCTGTCAGGAAATGATCGTGAGCACATATGGGAGCATAATTACGCTAGGACCTAATTCAGTAATGGCGTTATACGGGACCACCTTGGAAATCAGGCTTCGGCACTGAAGGTGTTTCATCCCTGTCACCTTAGAGTGGCTAAACAAAACTTACTTACTTACTTACTTTATAATAGACTTGCACACAACTTTTAAATTTGAAAAGACAGCAAAAATCTTTTCGTTTTCTACGTTTTCATTTCCATTTGCAAGAAAGAAATTTATTGAGCCTTGCAAAACGTTATCTGAAAATATTGAAACAGCAATTTTAGATGATCTAAAACTTAAAATTTTCTTCTCCATCCAACCAGGTTGGGTAGTATATTTAGGCAATTATGGATGTAAAAATTGAGGGACATTTTCAAATAGCTAATTAGAACCCTGAAAAGGTGTAGTAGAACATGTCTTGGTAGCAACCTCTCTATAACAAAAACCTGGCTTAAGTCAATTTGTTAATTTGCCAATTTGTTCCCTGGATGGAGGTTTCAATAGAATACACCAATTCGAGGGATTTTTGTTTGGAGGTCTGGGGAGAGACTTCAGTGGTAAAAAATAATATTTCACCATGAAATGCCACAGTTTACAGTGAAGAGATGTGCACTCTGTTAGTTTTAGTTCATTTACAGTGCAGATTTCAGTTGTAACCTCTTTGTGTTATTCAAAATGGATTTTGAAATGGTCGAAAAATGTCTGTTGATGATCTCAAGTTATATTTGAGATCCAGAGACTTGAAAGTTCAGGGAAGAAAGGCAGAACTCAAGGCACGAGTTTTTGCTGCAATGCTACAGAACATTCCAGTCAAAAAAAGTTCAGATGAAATAAGCAGAGAGCTTAGAGATGATTTTCTAAGCAAGTTATGTTTCACAGACTATGCAGTACCAGATCCAGCAGGTTTGAGCGACAGCTTAGATGAAGATCAAGGCATGAAATTCTGGCCAAATGTATTATATGGTGACATTTTCAATTTTTTGAAATTTTTTCCAAGCGAACTTAGTAGTGCTAATTTGAGTGACTATATGGTTGGTTCTCTACAGTAAATTATCACAGTATTGACAAATCTGCTCCTTACTGTTGATTGAAGGCAGATTGTAGACAGTCAAACAGAATCAATGATTCAGCTCAAAAATTGTGAGTGTGCTTTCAGAAGAAATCCTCACAATTAGTTTTAGCAGATTGTAATTGCATGGCTGGATTATCACAAACCTGTTACCATGTTGGGGCTTTATTGTTTAGAGTGGAAACAGCAGTACGGTTAGGCTTGACTGAACCTGCATGTACAGAAAAACCCTCTGTTTGGTTGCCAAATTGAAAATCATTGGAACCAAGGAAAGTTAGTGATCTAGATCTATCTCGCAATGATTTTGGACGTACAAGCGATAATGTTCAAAAGTCATTTTCTGACGAGAAAAAATCATATTACCCATCGTTGAAACCTATTAAACCACTTGATTTATCTGATATTTCCCATGCATTGAAAGATTTTTTGCCAAATTGTCTTGTTCATACTGGTGTGTTGAAACCAAAAATCAATTTTTTGTCAGAAATTGTTTCAGCACCTACATTTTGTATTATACCAACCAGTATTCATGATATTTTGTTAGTTTCGAACAGTATTGATGAATTTTTAAATAGTATGAAGTCAAGCATGTCAGTGGAGAATATCAACAACATCTCTATCAAAAATGGATAAAATTTGAAATAAATCATGTCAAACTGATTATCTTGTCAACACTTTTGAAAAAATTTTGGGATTAGTATTTGTTCCTCCTGATATTCCAACCCTGAAATATGGTGTCGAGCATGAAGATACAGCAGTTATGAAATTTGTAGTAATATATTGAAGATCTAGGTTAAAATCCTAGCAAAGGTACGAAAATAACTTATTTTGAAAAGGATATTGTTTGAAAGTGGAAACTCAGATTTAAATCTTATTTATTGTTGGAATTAATTTTTGTCAGCTTAAATTTTTGTAAACACCAGATTTGAGAACTTGTAATTTTTAAAATGTTTGCAACAATCAATTTTCATGAATAACAAGATAATTTTTAAGATTTATTAAAGGCTCAAAATAAAATATTTTTAATTCAGGCAAATCGAGTATTTCCAAAGTTTTGCATGGACTTATTTGACGCATCATATATTTTTCAACTTTTTAAAGGGATTCCGAGGTGAAAATATAAGTTGGTTTCATATGTAAGAGAAGAAAAAATGATAAACACCAGTTTTTATTTCATCTTGATCCGACTTTTGGTTCTTGAGATATTTGAGTTTAAAGATTTGTCACTTAGGGAATTTCCCTAAATAGTTGAAGAATTTGTGATGTCATCTACTGTATAGAAAAAATGCCCCAATCTTGAATGTTGAATATCTGAGGTTATAATATAATTCCATGCATAAAAATTTATACACAACTTGTATAAATGAAGGTAAAATCAATTATAAAAAGATTTTTCAAAAATAATTTTTTCCTCACTAGTTCCAGGCCCTTTTTTATTTTAGGGTCAAGACAAATATCTACCCAACAAAGCTTTTTTTCAACAAACGTATTCTTTTTTTGAGTTTGGAATCTTTTGAAGAACTTTGAAAATAAAAAAACAATTTTAAAAGATAATTTCAAAAGCTCTAAATCGAGGATAGTATGATTTTTAAAAGGGGCCTGGGACCCAAAGCTTATTTATCCAAAAATTTATTGGAAAGGAGGTGTAATACACATCTAATATCTATATGAAAGTTTTTAACTCAATAGCACTATTATAACTTGGGATATTTAAATATTAATATTGGAGCAATTTTTCTATACACTAGATGACATCACAAATTCTTCAACTAATTAGGGAAATTCCCTAAGTGACAAATCTTTAAACTCAAATATCTTGAGAACCAAAAGTCAGATTGAGATGAAATAAAAACTGGTGTTCATCATTTTTTCTCCTCTTTCATATGAAACCAACTTATATTTTCACCTCGGAATCCCTTTAAATTAATACTTGTATTTGTTGCTAATGCTTTCAAATAATATTTTTATAAAATTTTAGACTTAAAATATTGATAAGAGAGGAGTGGACAGGGGAAATAAAATTAGAGTCATTAACTTAATGTGTTGAATGGTCTAGTATTCAATGTTTTTTGCATATTCGTGGCTATGAAAATAGCCATTTATTTAACAGGATGGTCTTTCAAGTGGCTTTAAGTTAGCAGTGGCTTTAAGTTACTCAAAGCAGCACATGCAAAAGCAATATTATCAGAATGTGGAAGCATGGTGAACGGTAAAATATTTTTCAAGATTCGAAATGTTTTCAGACAGTTTATGGCTCTATTGATGTCATATCAAAGTTAATTACTTAATCGTAATAAATATAATCACGTTTATATTAAATGTTGTATGAATTGTTTGTCACGCTATGTATTTCTGTCCCTTGGGTGATAAAGTAGGCGTTTTCATGATATGTTTGTTAAAAACGTTTTTTACAGTAGAAAAGACGTCGTATGTATAAAAATAAATTTGTTATTCGAGCATAAGTTTGCTCACCTTTTAAATTACATTTACTGTTACTGAT
Source organism: Cladonema radiatum (assembly GCA_025330745.1). Lineage (NCBI taxonomy): Eukaryota > Metazoa > Cnidaria > Hydrozoa > Anthoathecata > Cladonematidae > Cladonema > Cladonema radiatum. Next base: position 22,322 of record JANSTP010055566.1, read on the forward strand.
ATTATCTATGTTGGTGAAATTTTTGTTATGGGCATTTTCTAGCTGTGTGATAGCAGTTATACCAGTAAGTTTGTAACATTAATTTATTCGTTTATTCTGTTTGTTTTGAGCCATTTTATCTTGATCCAGACTTACGTCATTTTTGGTGTACGTACTTGGCATTTCCTTGGTCAGTAGCGCACGACTTAATTTCGACTAGTGCTTACACCTTGCCTCTTTTTCGTGTATCTCGTTCATTTTATAGGGTAGTCTGGATCCCTTTGCATTGTTTTTGCGTGTGTTGCCCTTGCACTCTTTCCCAGGCCTCCTTGTTTCTATTCTAGCGTTTTCTATATTTGCCATATTTTCTGTTTTTTTGTATTTACTATTGATTGTTATATACGGTAGTATGATAGTTTATTCGAATCTTTTAATATGTGCGAAATGCCTACTTAGTGTAGAGTCGTTATGTGTTATATGATGGAGATAAATATTTATGTCTACAATTGTAACAGAAACTATATATTGTGGTTTGGTCACAGTGACCATGCTATATTAAAGTTGTAAGTTTTATGCCATAGAATTTTGAGTCATGCCAGATATCTCTGTTTTGTAGTCTTATTTTAGGGACAAGTAAATACTTTATGTAGTACTTTATTTGGAGTTTGGTTTGCTTGTCTCATAGCCTTTGTCCGTCTGGTATATTTAGTTCATCTCTGTTTTTACATCAGCCTTTTGCTTAGGCCTGGTTTACACTAAGACTAGCTTTGATTAGCGCATGGTGCTACTGTTTGCGTCTTACTTTCTTTGAACCAGGTTTCCGAGTGTCATCTCTAGCGTTGTCTCGACTTTGAATTTTAACAGTATTTTGTCAAGTATTTATTTTTCAATCATTGTAATTTTTGTTGTAATTTTTATTTCCATATTTTTTGTTATAATTGTAAATTTTACGTTATTATGCTTGTAATTTTAATTTCAATTATTTCTTTAATTTAGCCTGTTCAAAGTAGAACTGCCTCGGTATTATTCACCGCAAGTCCCATAACAGGCTCTTTCGACATGAATATGTAAGTTGGTAATTTTTTTGGTTTCTGCATTCTCTTCCATTGTAAATTGGGCTTTGAGTCAAGCACCTGGAGGAATACTTAACCCTGTAAATCCATGGTCACCACTGAGCGGTGACCACATTACCGCCGATTTTTCACCTGCGTTTGATCTGTCACCTGTGTTTGACGTCAAATCTTACCAATACAAAACGCTGTACTCTAATAAAAAAACCGATTTATGGAAACAGAAAGTCTTTGGCGCCATCATGAAAAAAACGGTGTCGAAAAATCGATTACAGTCGTCAAGATATACAATTTTAAAATATTGAACAAGTTTGCTGTCATGTCTGACCTAAGCTCCAGCAATGAAAGTGAAAAGGACTACGTTCTTGATAATTCTGACAGCCATGAAGATGATTGTGAGTAGGAATACGAAGAAGAGCATATTATTAAGCCAAAATTTGTTGATGAAGCCCTTATTAGACAAGTTGTCCCTATCACTAAGGAAGATGAAGTTAATATTCCACTCTTTGAATATCGATCAGAAACATATAGATATGGGAATTGACATGCCAGCATCAGATTCAAGTGATGATGAAGAGGAAAATGCTCCCTTGATTAATTTTGCAAGGAATCCTCCTGCCAAGAAAGGCCAGCATGTGTACAACAAGCTGCCGCAGAAGATGACACTTGGAAATAGGAGCTAGCGAATCAATTACCCAGCGATGATAATGCTGCCATCCTTTCAGTTCCATGTCATGAAAATAAAGGATTGAAGATCAGAATGCAGAGACAGGAACCAACTCACTTTTTATATCTATATTTAACAGATGATGTTTTTGCTAAAATTGTACAAGAAACGAATAGCCAATTTAAACAGTCTCAAACAAAACGCCCCAATGCGAAAGAGAAGACTTCTATGTTGATCGTTGGACTGAGGTAACAATAGATAGAATTAAATCTTTTATTGGACTTGTTTTGCTAATGGGAATAATTTATAAACCACCATTCCAATGTATCGGTCAACAAAAGAGTTTTTAAGTACTCCAATATTCGCAAAAGTAATATCGCGATCACGTTTTCAGTTAATTGTCAAGTTCCTGCATTTTAATGATAATGAAGATCCTGATCATAATCAAATGCTGAAGATAGAGACAGGCTTCATAAAATCAAGCCATTAATCATTCTTTTGAGAGGCAGGTGTAGTCGAGTCTATCAGCCAGGTCAAATGTTAAAGGTAATGTTCGCTAGATTTTGAGTATTTCCACTTAATATTTAAAAAAATAGATTGATATTTCAAGAAAACAAACAAGTAAATTTTACTTACCCTTCTCAACAACAACCTATAAAACAT